>CAKNXH010063696.1:0-10406 GCA_932178445.1 Andricus quercusramuli | reverse complement strand
TTTTTTCAGATTCTTCCTCTTATTTTTTCAATAAAAAACTATGTTTCAAAATACACTATCTTTAAAATCTGTCAAATTCCCCTACTTTTTAACAGATTTTCGGGTCTGTAACCTATAAAAATTTTGTTGGCATATTCCTTTCAGGCTCATTAACATAGAACATTTTGATCTTCAAAATGATGTTTCATTCATTGAGTTACCATTTTTTCTTCACTTACTTTTTTATCGTCAAAACCAGAGGACTCGAATTTTCTCGCCGATAATAGTTATACATCTTTAAGGTGCTTTCCCAAGCAAATAATCTGGTCTCAATACATTAATTTTTGTGTCTAAGTCGAAAATATTCGTCTTAAGACATCAAAAATGGTTTGGTCCCGTCTCACGAGCTAGACTCACTGAATAACTTGAAATTGTCTTGGATTAGTCTTGACCTAAGACAAAATCAAGACCAAATATTTACCTGGGCAGTCTAATCATATTTTCGTATTACGCAAAATTATTACTCTGCGCGATATGAAAATATAATTGTCTCCTACGATGACTTATCCAATATTGATTCACTCAATTCCTGATAACAATATTCAAATAATTGCCTCCGGCTGATCTAATATATAGATACGTGAGAACAATTATTGATTCAAGATAAGATGCGGAAGGTTGTTAAAATAACACGTGTGCCATATTGAATAGTAAGCTAACACAAGAATGATGGATCCATTATACGGATACTATAAGTCTATAAACTTGAAAAGTATCTTACTGAATGGTGGTTTCTAAAATATTGAAATCTTAAATTCCATTATAGGGAATAATTCCTCAATCTCGGAAACTTTAATCATCATCTATTAGATGAAATTGGATTCAATCTGAAAGGAAAGTTTGATGTTATCAATTCAAGTCAAGTATCACGTCTTTGACCCTTGATGGACTTTTCTCTTCATCTTCAAGTGATGAATATCAATGAGTTTTATCAAAATATAAATTTCTAATGCATACATGAACACACGTATGTTTTGAATAATGTATGTGTACTTGGATTGTGTATCTAAAAGTAAATTATGTATGTACGTAGACCTAAATTATAATGTGTGAGACTAATCTATGATACTGTGGTTTAAAGTTTAAACGAATGATTTTACTATAACTTGAAGACCTGAAATGAGGTAATTTAGAGCTGAAATATCATGCAAAAGATCTTGCGATGCGACCCATACAAGACAGGTCCCAGAACTGTCGATTCATTAGCTGCATAATTGTGTGCATACAATAAGCGTGATAATGGAGTCAAAGTCAAGTCGGAGATCCGATGCGGTCTAAGCTCAACTCGGCCAAGGTAAAAAAACACTGAGAAACTCGTAGGACACTTTGTCCATAGGCAGATGGTACCCCGATGATGTGTGCAGGTGTGAAATTTTTACATTCGTCTTCAGGTCAAGACTTTGCAAGTGTACATTATCGAAAACGAAAGCGAAGGATGATAGTTAAAATCAAGTTTTTGCAATCAAAAAAAGAAAGCAAAAAGGCTCGAGGTTAAGAAATTAACGCTCAGCTGCTAATCAACCAGCTGAATGTCTCACATGTGTAACACAAGGTGACTTTTAGAATATTTATTGTAGATATACATCTCTAGGCTCTTATAATATTAGCATTAAAGGCGCCATGTACCCGAATATTACGAGAATTTTCTATACAAAACAGACGTATAGGAAAAAAGACGAAAGTTTCCCTGGTATATAGAAAACCTATTCGATTTATTAGTTTAGCAGTCATTTTGTTTAAAAGAATGGGTCACGTGACAGTCTGGTATATGTCCTTAAAAAATATTATTTCAAAGATGTCATAACATAAATGATTCCTCATGTAAGTGGCATTTATGCTTATTGTTAAATCATTATTTGTACATCGGACGGTTGAAGATAGCGACACGAGACGTACGTGTTTTTCTAAATAGAATATAATAGAACACGCAGCATATTCTTTTTTTTCATTGCGTAAGAGAGGATCGATAAATTCAGTTATATTGGCGACCTTCCGGTCTTCGTCACGAACATATCGTACCGATACGCAATCCAGCTGCGTCTGTTTTATGTATAGTCGTAGTTATTTTATCGAATATGAAAAGAAGCGAGACGGTGCGGTGAGCAGGTTTGCTTGCTGACCTTGTCCGCTGTGGTCGTTCCACGTGAAGACTCGGAAAATCAGACACCGCACGTGCATTTCTTTACAATTTTCCCCGTTCACCTCGCCTACAGCAATCACCTCGCTTCCAAACGCTTGACTTCATTTTTCCTTTCGCTTCCCTTTATACTACTTACAAAGAACAAATATCGCTGCAAAATTCTATGGATGTATTTGAGCTTACTGTACAAGCACTTTGGTTCCTCATAGAGGGCGATTTTTCAATTTAAAAAAATATATATTAAAAGCTTCATCGAATTGTTTTGTTATAACGAACAACTTTTTAAGTCAACAATTTTGTTTTCTTAATTTTATAAATCTCTATTTTTAGATAATGAAAGGTCATTGAAAATGGCATTACAATCCTAGCTATACAAGTAAGCAATAAAGAAAAATTGCCAAACCAATTCCGTGCATCAACAGGTAAAAAATTACTTTTTCTCTCAAACTCGCTGGTTAGCGTATCAATAACCAACCCAATTGGACTCCAATTATTCAAACGCCAAACGTTTGTACGGCTTCGCAAACATATTGATCCCTCGAGTTTACTGTGACTAATTGACATAACTAAAATGATATTGAATCTTTTGCACCAAATCCGCTTGAAATTTTGAGTTAAATTTCTAATGAATTGGACTAATAAATCTGGTCGTATTTATAAAGATATAGCTTCGGCTAACAGTCTTTCCCATCTCTGCCGCGACTATGTGGGAGGGTTGGCTGAATTATGTGAGAAACAGTAGAATAGCAGGGGTTGAATCGTGAAAGGTAGGTAGAGTAACAGTACAACGAGGGTAGTTCATTGATCCGCCCGGGAGAGTTGCTCGGGTTCATGCACCATACATTTCGGCATTCGTACCAATGCATTTTACTCGACTTTCCTATTTCTTAGTCCCTTTATATATATAAAAAAAAAAAAAAAAAAAAAAATGGAAATTGTCGAAATTGTCGAACAGGAATATACCTAAGTCTTTTCAATCCACTATCATTGTTTTTCTCTGCGAAGTACACATCTCTTCATTTCATATTTTCAATAAGTTCAATTACTATGTACTCTATATTTTACACTCTATATTTTATTTACTTGAAAAACATATTATTCTACCTTTGGTACTCGTTTGGAGTCTCTAAAGTCTCTGAACAGTCTAAACTTTGAAGCCAGAATCCGAAATATTTAGACCACCCAGAAAGTTATCTCCTCCCTCGTTTCACGTATCATCAAATTGTTCTGGATGCCTAGCCTAGATTCTAGATTCTAGAAAATACCTTATCCCATCTGTGGTCACGGTCCTTTACCTAACTTACCCCGGCCAGCAAATTTGAAACTTTCTCTTCACATTTCTACCGCACATAAATTGTACCATTTGTGATGCCAAATCGTATCAAAAATGATAGTTTTAGATTTAGAATGTAGTTAATGCAAGAATAAAGGAGCTGTAAATACATTTTTAAAAGGGGTTTCACCGCAGGTTTAGAGAGGAGCGAGTGATTTAAAGAATTCATGCTTTCGGGAATTTAAAGAGGGTTTAGTTTCACGAAGAACAATCACGAAAGCGCCACTAATGACCATCGTCCATAAATCTTTTATTGCCAGGACGGTTCAACCTTTGATTAAACTACCACATTGCAAGGCGATCGAAGAACGTTTTTCTCACCCGGCAATAAGTATAGAATGCGCGATGCATTCGCTGTATGACATTTAATCGATTTCCTCGTTGACGGTACCTTGGGATACGGGCACATGGTGAGGACTATGTTGGCTGTTAAGTATACCCCACATCTACATGATCTTATGCATATATCTTGAATTGTGATGCAATGAGAAGGGCAAATCTCCACGATCTTTTTATCAAAAGATGTTACACAATTTTCCTCTTGGCTTTTCACATGCTATCTACTAATGTAATTCGCTTATAAATATAAGTTTTAATATCGACTTTTCAATAAAATCAGAGTTATAAAAGCTACATTGATTACTGCTTAACGGTGAGCGGTTCTTATGAAAGTTATACTAACTAGATCATTGTGTACATTACTTGAGCAGAGTTTAACAAAAGCGTATTCAAGTTTCCTTCCGCGAAAGACTTCTATCTACTTCTGTCGCGTACAAAAGCGGGCTGAATATAGAAATGCAAATGAGTAGGAATCAGTTATTAAAAGTTATTTCGTAAAAGTCCTTGAATATAACTCTACTGGTCTTTCAAACGAAACTTTTGTATCTATTGTTTGAAAAAGAATGTAAAGTTACTACTTGTCACTGGTAATATAAATGTTCTATATTTGGAATACTTTATCCGAATTTAAAAAATGTATTATTATTTGAAGGCTGAGATCATTTTTTAATAAAAGACATTTCAATGCGTCCAGAAAACATGGCTCTATTTCGGAACATATGTAGACTGAAGGCCTCTATACGGGTAATGCGGACAGAGAAGTTTTATGTCGATTGAAATACTTTTTCGTACAGAAAAACAAAATTTCAAATCTGAATATTATTCGCATTTTAAGAATAGGGCATAATGGAATAAGGATGAGACTCAATATAAAAAAAAGGTAAAATGTCGAAAGAATATTACACATTGCATGCAATGGTATATTTTATGGATTGGTACATTGGTATACAGATATAGGGCATGATGGCATAATGACTGGGAAGAATGGTAAAAAAAGGGAACTAATGGCACAAATATGAGGCATAATAATATTATTGTAGGCCATAATGTCACAAACAGGGAGCTGAATTTCACGAGGATGGGGCATAATGCGAGGCATAATGGTATAAAGATGGTGTGTAAAATTAAATAAGGAACAGTATCAGTGTCATAGGAAATTGGTAATACTAATGTGGAAAAGAATGAGGAGAAATAATAGCGTAAGAGGCACCAAGATTAGGGAAAATGGCATAAGATTGCGATAAAAATGTCATAATTGGGCATAATGGCATAATAAAGTGGAGAAGCATAAATAATAAGGAAGAATGCCAAGAAGAGCTAAAATCTCCATAAAAGGAAAATGATAAGGAAAAATGGCAAAAAACTTCTGCACAATGGTATAAGGACGGGACAAAATATCAAAAGGGAAGTTTTACGTCACAAGGATTGGAAGAAGTTAAGGGGTAAGGGAGAGTATGAGAAGAATTGGGCAAAATGACATGTCGAGGAAAATTCCTGAATATATGAAGCTTCTTCTAATATGCATCTTTACAATCAAATATCCTCAAATGTAAAGATGCTAACAAATTGACTAGCATACCCTCGCGTAAGCCATACTAATAACTCCTAAACTGTTCTCTGATATAAAAACCATTTTTGTTATTCGCAACGGAAAAATTAGGATATTCGATTATAAATTCAGAAAGGAGTGGCTTTCGATCACAACTAGTCCCAAGTCCTTCAGACTCAGTGACTCGTAACTTTGCTAAGACTGAAAGCAGCTCACCTTAACTTAAAGTGTCAAGAAGTTACCCTGAGGAAAGTAATCGAGTAAGCACCTTAGCTAAGCCTTAGAGAATGTACAACCAGATTATTGACCGATGAGAGATGTTTCGTTTATGCATCTTATGGCTCAGAAGGAACACCAGATCCTTTCGGTTATGAAAAAAGATAATAATTGAATTTGCAAAACTAAGAAGGCTTGAGACTAGTGTTGGTCGAACGTCGTGGATCGAAAGCGATTAGGAAAGGGAGGTAAACCGGAAACGTTGGAGGTCGAACTGGGGTTACGTCGCGGTAGTGGGCTTGGCTCGTGGAACAGAGCGAACAGAGCTAGTGAGAGGCGCTCAACGCAGCACAGGGCGTCCTCGGCGCTCTTTTTACTCGTCCTAGGCGACCTCACCGTCTAAAATAACCGTTTCGATGGTCGCATGTACTCACGCGTTCACTATTGTGAATACGATGGATCTCGTTTGTCAAGTCTTGCACAATTCACTTCGATCCAGGAAGTGTCCCGAGTCCCTTATCCAGTTCCACTGCTTTTTGGTTGGACTTTTAGTTTGCGAAATTTCATAGCGATAGCTAATCATGCTTCCTTTCATTCTCCTACCATGACATGTGAGCTTTAGGTTGAAGAACAGGAAAAGGTTCTTCAACATTTTAATATTCTGAGAACCCATATTCATTCAGTAATTTCAAACCTCAAGAGCAACATAATTTTACGAATGTGTCTTATTGAAGTCGAAATTACGATACATGTTTCGTACAATTCCAGGATATGCGTAGGTCTTTCAGGTCATTTGCGCATGATAGAAGCAGCATGACGTCCAGTGTACGAATTTTACGAAAAATACAAGTGCATGAGACTTCCGCACGTTTCGTATAGTTATGGCCGACATTTAAAGGGAAAAATTAAGTCTTTAAGATACTGATTAAGGGGGTAATTCGTCAATGCTTTAACATGAGCATAAACGCGCCAAAGAATCGTGGTGTCAGCTGGAACGTCTTTATGTAACCGAGGACGAGTGATGTCACTTGAACGTTTTCGTAAGAGGGACGGATAACCCGTGCCACGGAACAAATTACTGTAGCCAACTATGCTACCTCTTCCCATTTGTTCGTCACCAAAGTTTAATATCTAACATTACACTTTTATGTAGTTATGTTTTAAAAAACATCTATTACACATGAGTACATTTACAGTTTGTACGTCACATACACTCATTTGTCTGCATAGTAGAATGTATATTATTGAGCTCGTATATAAACTATACATACTTTGCGTAAATATATACACTTTAATATATATTAGAGTCTTAATATGTATTATGTACATATAACAACAGCGAGTAAACTAAGCATACGATCATATGGGTAGCGGGTGTTACACGTGCGCCAACCGTTTTTTCGCAAACAGCGCGATCCGATCCAAGGCCTTCAAATTCGTTTTATCCTTCTCATTTTCCATGCGCGCGCATTAACGTGCTTTTCCTCTATCCTCTACTTTGGTTCCGCGGTTTAGCGCCGTCTGCGACCATGAAACTACATTGAGAGCGGAAGTGCTACGACTGATAATTTGTCGATATCCATCCAAGGCATTCTTCGTCAGTAATTCTAACGATATCGACTCTTATCTAATTGACACGCAAGCTTCTTAGGCGGAGTTGCGGTTTTCTGTTTCCAGAAACACGTGTTTTCGTCGATCGGTTCAAACCCGACGAGTTTTTCTAGTTGAGTCATTTCAATTATGCACACCAATTATAAGCCGATAAATACAGACTTTAATCTGTGGCACTAACAAAAATGATAAAAAAATGAACTTTTTTGTTGCTGTTAAAAATGAATTGAAGGGTTTGATGTAAATAATAAGTGAAAAAGAAGTAACATTTTATTGTTTTACATTAAATCGGTACCTAGAACAAGTTAAATCACTTGTTTGTCACTTTAAATTAGTCAATTAGTTAATTTATCAAGAAAATAAAAATAAGGACTATAAAAAACTTCCGCATGTCCAGTAAAATCTCGGAAAAAAAGAAAGCTGAACGGCGCTAAAACCACTTTTGACGAAATTGAGTTCTCTTCTATAATCATACTTTCCTCGCTTTCCTTACATATATTTCAGTGAAAATTTCGGGGATTGAAATTTTTTTACTCAAATATTTCAAAATTTCAAAGAATTTAAACTAAATGAATGAATTATACTAAAACATTCCACATTTTTAACAAAGAAACGGCTATTATAGGATTTTGACAAGTATTTAACAATTATAGTTTTAATATCATTAATAAATAAAAATACGTATTTCAGATAATTTTCTTAACGATTTATGTACGCACTATTTTTATTTATAATACCAGGGAAAGCTAAACGGTGCTGACTACTACATATAGCCATTTTCCTTAAATTATTACATGTACATATAGCACCATCTATTTGTTCATATGATATTTATTAAACTGATCCAACAAAAAATTTACCTAATCGGTTGCAAATTATGCTCCTCTGAAAGGTTTTTTGCTTCTGTAAAATTAGGTTGATTGGACATAGTTACCGTTTAAATAGGAGCCTTATAATTTGAATAAGTTTAATTAAAAGAACTTCGAAAATTAGACAATACTTCAAAGTTAAACATGCAAAATTGTACAGTTTAAGGTAATAGTTTTCAAAATTAAATAAACTGAAATTTTAAGCCTAAAAAATTATATAATCGCCATAAGATTTTCTTTTCTTTTAAACTACAAGACAATGAAATTAAACAATTCTTAGTTTAAAGCTTTCAAACTTAAACAATTTCAATCCTACAATGAGGAAAAGGGATTTTTAAATTTAGAAAAGCAATCTATATAGGGGAAAAATATATAGTTAAACCAGCTACAAACATTGTTGGAAACAAACCAACAATATTGGTAAAATTATTAAAGCAGGGATTCACAGCAGGATTAATTGTAAGTATTATCATCGATAAATCAGATAAATAAATCGTTAAAACAGAGATATTATAAAGCTGAATTAAGAATGTTGGAACTCTGAATTTGGCGATAATGAAATATATAAGATTAACTTTGACAGAGGTTTGAAATTTATAATTGATGTAACAGGTTACCTTACACAATTAAGCACATCATATGGGCCTATTTGAAATGAAAATAAAAGCAATATAACATAACTAGCTTTAGAACTTTTGTAATTTTTCAAAACTTAGATAAAAACTATTTCATACCTCCGTATTTCTTATTACTAACCAAAAATTTTTACTTGAAGTTGCGATTTTGTATGACAGCTGAAACTCATGATGTAACACATAGCTAATTCAAAGATATGAAAATCCTTGAATCGAGGTTACAGTTAGTTGGCTGTTTCAAAGACAAAAGTTACTTTATTCAAATAATATAGAATCTACATATTCTGTTTTATAATACAGAATTTTAAAAATTATAATTATCTAGATTTTACGGCTTATAATATCGATAAAAGATTGCTGTCCCAAATTTTAGAATCGAAGATAATAAGCTATGAGATCATATATTGCTGTCCATTGACCTAAGTCCTAAATGGTCCAGCAGGGGTCCGGAACAATAAGAATTTAAATGGTCATCCGCAGGTCCGTCCTTAAGAATTTAAAAGGTCCGGGTTCAGAAGTTTGGCACTCCAAAAAGGCATAAGCGCCAAAATTTGGCACATGAAAAAGATATAAGCACCAACGTATGGAATTCCAAAAGAGCATACGTACCAAAGTATGGAATACCAAAAAGGCATAAGTGTCAACGTTTGGCACTAAAAAAAATCGTAAGTGCCAAAGTTGTGAAACCCAAAATGGCATAAGCGACATCGTTTGGAATACCAAAATGTATGACATTAATGAGCTTTTAGCACGTCAAAAGGACATAAGCGCTAAAATTTGGAATATAAACGGGGCATAAGCGCAACAGTTATATTTTCCTCTCATTCGCTAGAAAATCTCATGAATAGTTTAAGACAATTAAGTGTTTTTTCTTTTTCTAGTGAATAAATGAATAACAAATAAGAACACTAAGGAAATATTGTTTTTTAAATCACTTTTAAGAAAGCTTTTTCCTTTTAGTCTGATATTAATAATGATTTTTCTTTTATTATATATCTGCTATAATCCCTTAATTTTTTTAAGTGAAATAAGAACACAAAAATTAAACATTTAAATACTATAATATAAAATAAGCTACATACGCTTTTTTGTAGCCAGGCAAGTGCATGGCAGGAATATCAGAATTATGCAAGTGGTCGTTCGATTTTAAAGAACTTAATAAAATTATAGTGCTATATAAGAGACATTTAGGGCCCAAGCGATTTTTGGGTTGGCTTTTTTTAACTATAGACATTTCTGGAACAGATAATTGGATTTTGATGAGACTTAGAGTTATTACAGATGAAATTATACGTTTTGAAACGATAAAACTTTAAATGATCGAAATTTTGCCCGCAGAAAAGTTAAAAAAACTGGATTCTATTTTATACCCATCTTTTAAATTTTTTTTTTTAATATGGATAAAAAGGTTCTTTATAAAATCATTTCTCATTTAAAACGAAAATCATGGATACTCTTCTGGTTTCTGAGATATCGTCATTTTAGTTAAACTATTATATTGTCGTCATTCACAAACGATAGAATCTGCAACCTTAGTTTTATCTTCTTAAACAAATTGTTCCTATGCTCAAAATTGTTGACTTGTAATGATCATTATTATGATCAAGTTCAATTGATAGACGCTCAACCTGATGGAATGTTCATTTGTAATGGATATTTAGGCATAGAAATTATA
>CAKNXH010063695.1:77655-96242 GCA_932178445.1 Andricus quercusramuli | reverse complement strand
ATATATAATAGACGTTGTCGCCTCAAAAAAGTGAGGCGACAACGTTTTGCTTGTTTTTTGATGTAAATCCATTTTAGATGGACTTTTAATGCATTTGGCGCAAAAACGTTCTGAGGCTACAACGTTCATCCTTTACCGGCAATATCGCCTACCTAGTTCGAGTATATATCACCGGCGCTAGTGTCGCCATACTAGCAGATACAATATGTACGTTGTCGCCTCTTTGATATATAAATCCAATCACAGGTAAGATGCACACCTTCCCACCTCAGTGATTTGGCAACACTGCATTTACTCTCAGTGAATCGGTAGGTGCCTTTTGCCAGCCGATATTTTAAAACTGTCAAATAGTAAGATGCAATCGTGAATGTCAAAGTTTGAAGATGGTTCAATTTTTATAAAAATGAGTATCTTTATGTTTTCAGGGCCGCTGAATTCGAATTTGGTATCATAATTCCAAAATTCAAAATGGCTGATACGGAAATTTGAAAATTGTTGAATTTTTATGAAAATGTGAATTTGTAAGTTTTTGAGGTCGCTGAATCTAAATTTGCTTTCAGACTTCTAAAATTCAAAATGGAGGATCCAATATCGCAAATAAAAAATTTTTTAAATGGTTGAAATTATATGAAAATTAGTACTTATACGTTTTTAGGGTCGCTCAATGCAAATTTCGCACTAAAATTTCAAAATTTTAGAGATTTTTTGAAGCCGCTGAATCCAAGTGTGGAAGTAAATTTTTTTCAACTGCTTGGTTAAAAATTATTCCGTTTTGGTTGAGAATTCAATAGTTTTGTTCGAAACTTGTCATTTTTTAGTTTAATTCAACTGTTTTTGTTCTCAAATTAAAATCTTTTTTGGTTGTAATACTACCTATATTACATATCTCTTTAAAGTTGAACTACATTATAAAAAATGAATTTTTTGGTTGAACATACATGGTTTTAATTCAAAATTCACCTATTTGGTCGTAAATTGAACTTTTCTGTAGGAAATTCGTCTTTTTGGCTCGAAAATTCGAAAATTTTGTAGAAAAGTGGACTAACAGGTTGAGAATTTATAGTTTGTTGAAAATTCATATTTTCGGTTTATAATTAAACTAATTATTTGAAAATGCAACTATTTTGTTAGAACTTCGTTTATAGTATATGGAAAATTCAACTATTTGGTCGTAAGTTTATGATTCAAGTTTTTGGTCGTAAATCAAGTTTTTTTTTTAAATTCGTCCTTTGGTGATAATATTATTCTTTTTTGTTAAAAAATTCTTATTTCGTTTAAGGGTGCAACTATTTTGTCAAAAATTCGTCATTTTTCATTTGATGAAACTGGTTAATAAATTGTTTTCTTTTCTTTCTTGAAAATTTGTTTTTTTAACTGAAAATTGAATGATTCCATTTTTGGTTGAAAATTTATCTTTTTTAGTTAAAAATTCAACTATTTGACCGTAAATTAACTTTTTCGTTGAGAATGAATGTTTTTGGTTCGAAATTGAACTGCTTATTTCAAACTAGCTATTTTTTAGAAATTCTTTTGTTTTTGTGGAAAAATAATTTTTTTATCTGAAAAGTTTCATTCCACTTTTGGTTGAAAATGTATCGCTTATAAGTTAAAAATTCAACTGCGTGGTCGTAAATTAAATTTTCTCTTGAAAATTCATATTTTTGTTTGAAAATTAAACAATTCATTTTGGAATGTAACTATTTTGTTGGAATTTTTTTTCTATTTAATTTTTCTATCTCATAATTCAATTATTCCACTTTTGGTTGAAAATATATCTCTTATCAGTTAAGAATTCAAATATTTGGTCAAAAATTGATCTATTCCCTTGAAAATTCATCCTCTTGGTTCTAACGTTAATCTTGTGTGTTGAAAATTTATCATTTTGTTTGAGGATTCCACTATTTCGTTAAATATTCGTCATTTTTCGTTGGAGGTAACTGGTTGACAATTCTTATTTTTTGTTGAAAATTAGTTTTTTGAACTGAAAGTTTAACGATTCCATTTTTGGTTCAAAATGAACTTTTTTGTTCAATTGAAAATGCAACTATTTGGTAGTAAATTGCCATTTTCTAAATTATTATCAGAAAAGTTAACGATTATATTTTTGGTTGAAAACTTATCCTTTTTAATTGAAAATTCATGTATTTTGTGGAAAATTCCTCCTTTTAGTTAAATCTTTGGCTTAAAATGCAAGTACTCAATTTTTTGTGACGATAATATTGTTACTTCATGTACCGATAAGGATTAAAATTTTATTTTGTCTATCTGAACTGTGTCACGCGTTACAAAATCTTTGTGAACCCACTCCTACTTTGTAACGTTAGGGGTAATATGTGTCACGTAATATGTGTACGCTCCGTCGTACATCTCCGAGATGTGTTCTTCTCTATAAAAGGCATTTTGTTAATTTTTTATTATTCAATGAATGTTTAAGCCACAACAAGCAGGAGGATGCTCAGATGAAGTTTCAATTTTTCAAAGGTTCTTCTTTTGGTGAAAAAATACGGTCCTAATTTTTCTTTCATAATTTGCATTGAAAAATATTAATTCATTAACAATGGCAAAAAGTAATATATTGTTTTTTATAGTGCTGCAATTGTTATAAAAGAAGTAATTGTCGGATTGAAAAATTCTTCTCGAAAATATCTCGATGTGACTATTTTTTGTTTTTTCTAACCATTTGTTGAAAAATTACTGCATTTTTTGCTGAGTCCACATTTGCTGTATGCCTGTAGATATGGATTTGAAATATGCATGCTTCTTTATTTTAGATTAGACAATTTTTAATTCGGAATAGAAATAAAAGCTAAATACATCCAAATTTTATGGTACTGTTTTGACATTTTTGAGTAAAAAATCTATCCGATCACTTTAAATATTACCTAAAGTTACCTAATATGATACTTATTATTAATACATAATTATGTATTTATCACCTGTAAAATGTATATAATTTGCATTCGAAATTATATTTTGGAATGCGTAATTCTGAAACATTCAAATCTTTGAGGCCTTGAAACTAAAATTTTTTTACTTTAAAAGTTTGAATTCGAAAATTCTTAATTTTTGGAGGTTTGGAATTTCAATTTTCAAAGTTTTGTAGTTGCTCAGTAAAATATTAAACATTTAGCTACTAAATATTTCAACATTTCTTATCAGAGCCTTGACAGGCAGTTCTAGATTCAATAAATTCATATGTAAATATAAGAAATTTCGAATTGAGAAGATTAAAATCAAGCAATTTCAAACATTGGAATCATATTATAATATGATTATAATATGAAAAGTGCTATAAATAGCACTTTTGTTTCACTTTATTTTTTGTTTATGACTAATTTTCAATGTAATATTTAAAAATTGTCGAATTTTTTGTTTATAACAACAACTTATTGAACTTGTAAAATGAATAATAGTGCTCAAGGAGACGTTCAAATTCAAACGATTTGAAATTAAAAAATTAAAAATTGTATTGTGTGAAATCAAAATAGATAAAGATGAAAATGACTGAAATTGATGCCTGATTGAAAAAATTTGTCAATCCTGAATGTTTACAATTTTCGAGCACTGAGTTTTTATTTTGGACTATGAGTGTTAAATAATTCTCTGCCGTAAACTTTGAGTTTGCAGTTCAAATTACATTGCTTGAATTTTGAAAAGTATTGTCAACAATTTTAAAATTATCAATTTATAAACGATTTGAATATACTTGAAATATTAAAAATTGTACAGATATTATACGAAGAAAGATGTCTCTGTATTTTCTTTTATAAGACACAACCATTTTCTTATAATGCTTATTATATTGTTAAAAGCCAATAGATTTCTTGTACAAAGTTTGCTGATGCTAATCGACAAAACTATTTCTTCACATGTGAAAAGTGTGGATTACACAAAGAGAGCATATTTTTTCAAAACCAAGAGATAACTCTAGTTTTCAGTCGGCGAATCGAGAGAAAGCCAGAAGACAGACATGATAGAAACAGAGGCCACCCTGAGAACGTTTCTTATCAGAAATTTAAATTTCAAACGCCTTCAATTATTAATTAATTACCTAATCCTGAGAACTGCATTTTGAAATTCTTTAAACTGAAAATTTACGCTGACAAATAAAGACTTAAAATGAAATTTTTCTCAAAGTATAAGCTTTTAAGATTACCTGGTCACTCTTCGCATTGAAATTGAAGAATGTCTATGAGACACTTTATAAAAGACTTCTTAATATATTTTATTATAATTATTTTTTCTCAAATTACTTGACCAAATTTCATTCCACAGACTGATACCTTTGAATTTGACCATTTTTTTGCATTGCAGATGTTTTTGTTGGGGCTTTGTTTTTGTTTTGTTTTTTTGAATATTTTTTCCATAATAATCAATTTAAGCGAAACTTTAACTGCACCATTTCAATACATTCAAAATAGAACAAATTATAAATCGAGGCGTTTGAAATTAGAATATCTGAACAATCGTTCAACATCTGGAATGACAATTGAGTTGAAAAAGCAAATGAAAAATACGTTCCTGGTAACCTAGTAATATAAGAAGACTATAAATTGTTATAATAATTTTGTTATTCAAATTGATTTTATGCGTCTTCAAAGTTGAAAAGCTTTAAATTTTAGAATGATAAACTAGATCGAAAATTTCCAAACTGGACCCAAACTGACAAGAAATTAATTCTATTGTCGGAAAACTCCGCAAATATATTAGTGTAGTAGCATTATTTATAATGTCCAGTTTCAATAGCACAGGTACATCTAACTCTTCCCCTAGTCTAGTCTACACCTGTTTCTCTTCTGAGCTCTCTTTCGCCGACCCTTGCCAACTCTTTGCCATACATATTTTTTAATTCTACAATTTTTAATTTAATAATATCATATTTGAAATCCACGTTTTCTGGCGATTTCAACGATATGTCACTCATGGTTAGTTGATTCTCAGAGAACTTCTAGTTGGAAAGTTGTTCCGTAGAGATTAACGAATAAATCTGCGCAATAAGCATATTATTTCGTTTTGTATATCACAAGATATCTTTGAGGTAAGCGTGTAAAATGTTCAACATTTTTCATACACAACCTATATGCAGTAACGGCAACTGTTTCCTCAGCGCGCATCATTTCGTTTTACTAAGCTCGTGACATCTTGTGATATACAAAACGAAATAATATGCTGCGTGCGCAGATTTATTCGTTAATCCCTATGGAACAACTTTCTCACTGGAAGTTCTCTGAGAATCAACGATTTGTACCTTTTTTTAATGTAAACACGGGCGAACGGGACATGCGGAATTTTCAGGAGATTGCACAACGTTCAGGGCGGTCCAAGCGCACGTCCCATTCTTCGATCCAGCCTTTCAATTGTCCAAGAAATGATTAGAAAAAAAAAAAAAAAAAAACCGCATCGAGTTATTTTCAAGATGAATGCATTGGTATTGTCAATTTTTCAATCCGGCAATTTCTTTGTTTCTAACAATTGCACAATTATAAGAAATATTGCAATTGTTTAACAAAACTGTTCAAACAAAAAAACGAAAAAACCGCATCTGGATATTTCAGAGATGAATCTAAAAGTGTTTTTATTTTTTTGAATACGACTCTTAGTTTCTTTTTTCGGTTAATTACATTAGTTTCAAATCGATATCTAAAGGCACACAGCAAAATGTACGCTCAACAACAAATGCCCTAATTGTTCAACAAATGGTTAGAAAAAAAGGGCTTCTAAGATATTTCCGAGAGGAATGCAATGGTATTGTACATTTTTCATACCGACAATTATTTGGTTTATAACAATTAAAAAAGTATCAAGAATAATGTAATTGTAAATAAATTGTTTAAACAAAATGAAAAATAGAACCGAATATAAATATTTCGGAGACGAATCTTGAGGTATTTTTAGTTTTCCGATACGACTCTCAGCTTTTTTTTAAATTAATTACATCAGTTTCAAATTCATATCTACAGGCACACAGCCAATGTACACTAAACAACAAATGTCCTAATTCTTCAACAAACAGTTAGAAAAAAAAACCGCATCGAGATATTTTCGAGAGGAATGCCATGGATGAAAAATGGATAAAGAATGGACAATACTTCCATTTTTCATACCGACAACTATTTTTTTAATAAAAATTGCAGAACTATGAAAAATAATGCGATTTTTTCAAAATTGTTTAAACAAAATGAAAGAAAATTTTTTTTTGTATTTTGGGGATGAATCTAGAGATTCTAGAGGTGTTTCCAGTTTTCTGACACAACCCTTAGTTTTTCTTTAATTTATTAGACCTAATATATATGGGGCATAATTTCTTAAGTGTACCCACCTCAAAAATGAAAGTTGTCCGATTGGGCTAAAAATTGGCCTCATTGTAGTCCAGTAGATAGTACTTCTCACACCAAAAATTTATTTATTGTGATGATTCTTTATCAAAGTGGAGGGGGTACAATTTATGGGGTTTTCAAGCAAAGCCTTACTTTCAAACGTTTGTAACTTTTGTCCTGTTGAATGAAACAAAATTTCACCTCGAATATTTTCGATAGATTTTTCCACAAACTTTCTGGTGGTGATAACAATTTTCAAAAAAAGTCAAAATTTGACCCGAATTTTTGAAAATCAAAAATAAATTTGACTTTTTCAAATTTCGGCACTTTTTTTTTCTTCAAAATAGTTTTGAAAGAAAGCTGAGATTTTTTCCTATGAGACCTCCAATTTTCAGAGTGGCAAATTGATTCGTCTTTGAGTAATAGAACGATACGTAAACAAGATGCCGTGATAGGGTGAGTGGCGCGCGATTTCCCCTAGTGCGCTCACGCCGAGGATCTTTGTGCAACGCTTTAGTGCCAGTTTTTCAACTTAGGTAATATTATATGCTACTAGAATAACTGCTCTCTGCATTGCCAGGATGAATTAACAAGGCCTGCATTACGATCAGTGTAAAATTGATTGGGAATATGCTTTATAAATTATAAGTGAGAATGCAGGTACAATAAGTGTTCTAGAAGGAAGTAGTGGCACACATAATGTGTGCGTTTGCGTGCATCATGAGAATGTCAAGTTGATGTTGAATGAAATAAATATTCCACATTTAACAGAGGATACTGACATGGTGCTCACAAATTATCACGACTGCCTGGATGCTATTGTATGTCCTGACTCTTCAAGTTCCTATCATTTAGGAGAGTGTGAAAACTGTCCAGGTACTGCAAACTTGAAAGATAAGATCACAAAAGCTGTTGATGAACATTGTATTAATGAAGTGAGGTTTGAAATTTGGCTACAGACCGACAGATGTACTCTAAAGACTCTGGTAATGGATACTGATGAATTCGTAGATGATTTCTGTGAAAGGCTGTTGAAATTAAAAACTCATCACTTCATTTCAAAGGAGCAATCATCTTTTTTCAAAAACCTGAAGGAAAATTTATTGCCTGGGGAGTTCTTGATTTGCTTCGATTCCGCTGAAAATTACGCCTTCATAATTCAGAATGCAGCGCAATCATTCCACTGGAATAACGACCAAGCTACAATATTCACTGTCGTGATTTATTATAAAAAAGATGGAGAGCTCAAGGACGTAAGTATCGCAATCATATCTGATAACTTCGCTCATGACACGGTAGCTGTTCACGAGTATCAAAAGATAATAGTAGATTATTTGAAAACTCATTTCAGGCCAAAGAAAATCTACCATTTCACTGATGTTGCAGGGCAACATTTTAAAAATAAGAGTAGCTTTGTTAATCTCCAAGCCCATGAAGAAGATTTTGGTATCCAAGCTGAATGGCACTTCCATGGTACATCTCATGGTAAGGGTGCATGTGATGGTATTGGAGCGAATATAAAGAGACAAGCAGCTCGATCAAGCTTACAATGTTCTCCGAAACATCACATACTCACTCCCCATGCTTTGTTTCAGTGGGCAAAGAGTAACTGTAAGGAAACCGAAATTTTTTGCAGCAGCAAAGAAAATCATGCGTTAGCCACCGAGTTACTGAAAACCAGATTTGACAAAGCTGTCACGATACCAGGTACATTACAGTACTACGCTTTCATTCCCACTCAAGATGGAAAACTTCAACTCAAGAAGTTTTCTTCCTCTGAGAAATACGACATCCTCTCGAATGGCAAAAAACAGAAACCGCAAAAGAGGCCTGCAAAGAAAACAACTGTTGAAACTATCGCCAAAAAATGGAACAGGAAGACACATAATATTACCATATAATATTACTTAACTTTAAAAAGTGGCTTCTAAGCGTTGCACAAAGATTCTCGGCTTGAGCGCACTAGGGGAAATAGCGCGCTACTCACCCTATCACGGCATCTCGTTTACGTATCGTTCTATTACTCAAAGACGAATTAATTTGCCACTCTGAAAATTGGAGGTCTCATAGGAAAAAATCTCAGCTTTCTTTTAAAACTATTTTGAAGAAAAAAAAAGGTGCCGAAATTTGAAAAAAAAGTCAAATTTATTTTTGATTTCCGAAAATTCGGGTCAAATTTTGACTTTTTATGAAAATAGTCATCACCACCGGAAAGTTTGTGAAAAAATCTGTCGAAAATATTCAAGGTGAAATTTTGTTTTAGGCAACAGGACAAAAGTTACCAAGTTTGAAAGTAAGGCTTTGCTTGAAAACCCCGTAAATTGTACTCCCTCCACTTTGACAAATAATCATCAAAATAAATTAATTTATGGTGTGAGGAGTACTATCTAATAGGACTACAATTAGGCCAATTTTTAGCCCGATCGGACAACTTTCATTTTTGAGATGGGTACACTTCAGAAATTATGCCCCATATCTTTAATAGACGAATTAAATTACATTAGCGGCTGTTGCATCTCGCGCTCGATAATATATTTACCCCGCGCTACGCGCTCGGATACTTTTTGCCTCGCGCTTCGCGCTCGGCTTTTTTCGGTTTGCGCATATCGTGCTCGGCTTATTTTTAGATGAAAAGAAGAAATTTACTTGCAAATATTATAAAATTGACATAACCTCTATGTTTCAAGTGATTTTTAATTTTTGTTCTTATTTTAGATTAAAAAGGATGTTTATTTACTTGAGGCTCTATCGGCCTGAAAGAACACATTCTCATTACAATACCTACACACTTTTTTAAAGTTAAAAAAAAACGCTTAGTTGCTTAAAAAACAGTTTTGGTTTAACTTACTGAAAAAGCTACCAAAAAATCGAAAATTCCGTTTCTGGTAAAACAGTTTCTGTTTTATTTATAGAAAAAAATATTTAAATTTTTTGACATAAAACCAATACCTTTTTATTATTATGAGACAGACAGACCACATACTCAGGAGGTTTTGAAACGTGGAGATTTGAGGAAAACCGAATAATTCAAATTTTAAATAAAACCAATACCTTCTCAATAGGATGAAAATGTAAAAAACCGCTTTGTGATATTTTCAAGAGGAATGCTTTGGTATTGTCCATTTTTCAATCGGACAGTTATTTTGTTTATGACAATTGCACAACTCAAAAAAATAATGTGATTATTAAAAAAATTGTTTATACAAACTAAAAAATTAAACCGAATCATGATATTTCGGAGACGAATGTAGAGGTATTTTTAGTTTTCTGATACGATTCTTAGCTTTTTTTAAAATTAATTACATAAGTTGTAAGTCCATATTTATGGCAAACTTTATTGTCATGAAAAGTATCTTATTGAGATCCTGAAAAAGTATAATTAATTTAGAATCAATTGACATGTCAGCTTGATTACCTGAGCTCGAAAAAAGGTACCAAAAATTTCTTGTTTGCTGAGTGATTTTCTTGAGTTTCAATTTTGTTTTACATACCTGGAGATCAGAAAAATCTTCTCAATTTTTTTGGATTTCAGTCAATCATTTTTGTGAGAAATGATTCCCAACAAATTCACCTCTATTTTCCGAAAAATTTGCACCGGGTTTGAAAATAGGAATAGAATTTTTCGGGGTACTTGAGAATTTTCCAGTGACAAAAATATACTAGAAAAAAAACCACCAAAGCTCAGGAGTCAAAACTGGAAATACAGCCAATGTTTAAAAATTTGAGTTTGGTATTTAGTGAAATTATATCTATGACTTGTGGTTTAAAGATTTTTCTGAGCATGTGTGGACTTCTAAAATATAGAAATACACTAGAAAAAAATCCACAAGACCTAGGAGTCGCAATGAGATTTCTGGTCATTTTTCAAAATTTGGATTTTGGTATTTGACATGATAAATTTTTTCACTTTTGATTTTAGAAGTTTTTTGTCTGTTTGGAGTTTTAGGCTTAGAAATACATTAGAAAAAAAACGCGCAAGCTCCACTAGTCGAAAATACAATTATAGTAGTTTTTAAAAATTTGGAATTTGTTATTTGATAGTATTATCGTTTTCACTATAATAAAGGAAATAAATAGAAAAAAAATGTTATTCTAATTTCGACTAGTGGATCTTTTGCATTTTTTTTAGTTTATGTCTAAGCCTACTATCCGTCCAAAAAGTTTAGGCACCGCGATTTTGGTACAGATTTTCCTTAAAATCTCAGCGGAAAAAAAATCTAAAAATATGGGACCACATGCATGTTGAAGCTGAAGGTTTTGCCAATCCAGATACGTAGTTTCAAAATTTTGAGAAGAATAGCAATTATTTCTGGGCGAGTGAAAGTTGAAAAAGCGTAATTATCCCATCATCATTTCAGAATACTCAACTTTGAATGGCTGCAAGTCAGTGAAAAAAAGTATGAAAAATCTGCAAAAAATATATGTGTTTTGTTGATCCTTTCTGTGCTCAATGGTGATATTTAGAGTCGGAAATATTCATTTGTTAATAAGTGATTGTCAAAAAAGTGGAGAAGTGTCATCTCCGGAACTAAGAAACGTACAGAGATGATTCTTGAAGGAACTTACCCATTTTTAGCTTCTGGCAATGTTTTGCGTATTATCAATGAGCAAAAAGTTGCACTTGAATGTTTAAAAAATTATTTTCTTCGTGGAAGAATACAAAAGGCTTAACGATAATCGAGGCTACCGCACTCTCAGCATGGGACTTGTGCTACTGCTACATGTGCACCACGACCCTCAGCCCGGATGCAAAAAAAAGGGTACCGATAACTGTCAATATCTCTAAATAAATAACAGGCCGGCAATATTTCACCAAAAGTATCGGATATTTTAACAGCGATTGTAATATAAAATATTTCAATTTTTAATTTGTTAATAGTTTCGTAACTAATATTCAGTGATCAAAATAAATCCGAATTTGAAAGAATCGCAAATTATTTTTTACCCATCCATATTGTTCATGAAAATCATTAATGATCATTAATCATTAATCATTAATAATTGATGTTCATTAATTTGAGTAGAAAATTGGTCCCTTTGGTTAAAAATCAAACTTTTTTTTAAGCTACTCCTAGAGAAATGACATGAACATTAATGATTTTGATGAACAATGTGGACAAGTAAAAAATAATTTGCGTTTCTTTCAAATTCGGATTTATTTGGATCACTGAATATTAGTTACGAAACTATGAACAAATTAAAAATTAAAATATTTTATATTACAATCATTGTTAAAATATCCGATACTTCTGGTAAAATATTGCCTGCCTGTTATTTATTTAGAGATATTGACAGTTATGGGTACCCTTTTTTTTGCATCCGGGCTCAGGGTCGTGGTGCACATGTAGCAGTAGCACAAGTCCCATGCTGAGAGTGCGGTAGCCTCGATTATCGTTAAGCCTTTTGTATTCTTCCACGAAGAAAATAATTTTTTAAACATTCAAGTGCAACTTTTTGCTCATTGATAATACGCAAAACATTGCCAGAAGCTAAAAATGGGTAAATTCCTTCAAGAATCATCTCTGTACGTTTCTTAGTTCCGGAGATGACACCTCTCCACTTTTTTGACAATCACTTATTAACAAATGAATATTTCCGACTCTGAATATCACCATTGAGCATAGAAAGGATCAACAAAACACATATATTTTTTGCAGATTTTTCATACTTTTTTTCACTGACTTGCAGCCATTCAAAGTTGAGTATTCTGAAATGATGATGGGATAATTACGCTTCTTCATCTTTCACTCGCCCAGAAATAATTGCTATTCATCTCAAAATTTTGAAACTACGTATCTGGATTGACAAAACCTTCAGCTACAACATGCATGTGGTCCCATATTTTTAGACTTTTTTTCCGCTGAGATTTTCAGGAAAATCTGTACCAAAATCGCGGTGCCTAAACTTTTTGGACGGATAGTACATACAATATTTTTACATTTAAAAAGCTCACACGTGCTCAGATAAATGAAATGTTTAATCCACAAGTTATAACGATTATTGAATTAATTACCAGAATCCAAATTTTAAAAATCTGCTGTATTTCCAATTTCGATTCCTGGGTCTTGGAAATTATTTCTCAGAAAATGATTGATTGAATCTGCAACAAATTTAGAAGCTTTTTCTGAAATTCAGGTATGTAAAGAAAATTAAACCTCAAGAAGAGTCTAAAACTCTCCAAGCAAGAAAATTTTTCAACCTTTCTTTCGAGCACGGATAACCAAACTGCACGTGGATCGATTTCAAATTAATTATACTTTTTTAGAACCCCAATACGCTACTTCTACGCGTTGTAGCGATATCAAATTTCAAAAGTATTTATTTTTGACCCACCCCACTGGGAAATTGGAGAAGAATTTTATTATTTACCGAACTTACTTTAAAAAGTAATAAATAGAAATGAATAGGTTGGGATTTATGACGAATCTCACAAATTCCAGTAAGATTGAAGATGATTTGCAAAGGTAGGTATAATTTCGTCGCCCTCGTGTTCCAGAAAGTTAGACACTTTCGAGAAGACAGGTGCACTACCTGAGGTGGCAATGTCGCCTTTATGCCGGAACCTTCCACCCTCACCGTAAACTGCAACTGAAATATTGCATGTTCTAAAAGGAAGGAAATTAACAATTAGAAATTTACATAACCGTGGAAAACTGAAATAAGGACAGTCTTAATGTTGAAAATTAAAAAAAAAATTGAATTGCTATTTAAAAATAAAAGGAGGTCAAAGTCATTGTTAAAAGAGCAAATAAATTTTTCTTGTAATAGAATATTTTGGCAGTATATATGTGTATATTGTAGAACTGAATAATGGATTATATATATTTAGTAATTAAGAAAATTAAATTTCAATCAAATTTCTGATTTTCAACCTCTTTCAATATGTGACGTGCGCCGAAGAAAGGAGGCTTACTCTGGAAAACGAGATTTTTCAGGACGAGCGGTCGAACTCGACCCGATAGACGCGACTTTTAGGAGAGAGGGAAGACTAAAGTAAATCTCCCTCTCTACTTGCCACTACATTCTCCCGCATGTAGCGGCGCTACTCATGGACGGGGCATAGATGAGACGCGGAGATGTAGTGGTGAGTGGTGGGAGGTGTTTCACGGGATCTCGAGCTCTCGAGCGAAAGCACGATTTCTCGGGTACCTATCAACTCAATTATTAGCAATAATAACGCTCGGAAATTTTTTTCGATGGTTTCATTAAAAAGAGCAACTCAAAAACTATCGAAAGGTGTAAAAACCTCGATTTCGATTTTTTTATAGTAAGCCCCCTTTCTTCGGCGCACGTCACATGTGATATAATTAATTTTTAAGAGATATTAAAAAAATGTTAAATGTTAAAAATGTTGAAATATATCAAGCATTAAGGCTTCTATTTGGAAATTATATAAATTTGAAACAGTACGATTAAAATGTACAATTGTGCATTCTTCAATAATCTAAATTGAAATTATTTGATTTTGAACGTTTTCAACTTCAAAATGTTCAGCCAGTAAGTCTTACAAATTGAAATAGTGCAATTTAAAAAAATTTTCTGTCGAAAAAAAAATCTAAAATGTCTTATAACCCGAGGCCCAAGGTGGAAATAAATAATAGATAAATTTAACGTGTTATGAATAAATTAGTGTTATGTTAGCCGTTGGGACTATTTTTATATTTATATAATGTTTTTTAGCCAATCAGAGAAAAGGTTTGAAAATATTTTAAAATATCCGAGACCTGTAAATTACATTTTTTCCGAACTAGCTGTAAATGCCTGGATTTTTATTTCATAACATTACAGTAATAAAAAGTTCTAAAATACATTCTTAATTTTTCTCAAATATCAAGGTATGAGGTATTGTTGAAACAATAATTCATAATCTCAAATTAAAAGCGTTTGAAATGTAAAAAGATACATATTCATGGATTCTGAATTAGAAACGTTTCAAATCAAACAATTTTAGATTTCATAGGTAACATTTGGACAAAAGCACAATATTTCTAATGTAATAGAAAAGAATTGAACTTGTATCACTTCTAAATAAAAGCGTCAAAAATTGAGTAAATTGAACTTGAAATTTTTTTGTTCACATGCTCTCAAAATAGAAAACTTTTGAATGAACATTTTTTAAATTCCACAGTTTCATTAAAGAGGAGTTATCGTAACAGTACTGCTTCAAATCGTTCAAAATTAAACAATTTTATTTCGAAAACAGGGCAATTTAAAACTATTCAGAATTGAATCATTTTATATTAAAGTTTTGAAAATTGGTCAGAAGAACTGATTTTCACGAAGGTATCTCTCTCTGTATGTCTGTAGTAGTAGTAACAGGTCGTAGGTACGATAACTTTCATAAGATTGATCAGATTGGATTATGCTTTGGCATAGATTTTCAAAAATTCATTTTCAAAATTTTGGAAAAAAAACGAAAATGAAAATTTTCAGCAAAACAACGCACGTTGTCGAGAAAAGTTAAGAGACAAAAAACGTTGCTTTCTGGAAACTATACAAGGTTATCATAACGACTTTTCAAATTTGCTTGAAAAATTGAAAATTACAATTTTAATCCAGCAAAACATAATGAAAAAAAATTCCATTATTACAGGTACAGGGTAATGTCACGCCGGGTAATTGATAAGTGGCTAAAGTATACCCGACTTTACCCTGGAGGAGGCTAACGTGGGCGAAATGTCACTTGCTGACTTTATGTTTAAAGAACCGGCTATAAACAATGAATTTTCACATATTTCCGCGTACAAGGCACTTCAAAAGGATGATACTTAACATTAAGTAGCGAATTAATCGCCGAATTTTCGACTTACCACACTTTATTCTCCAAAATAAATTTGACATCAAATACAGGGTTTAAAAGTCGCCACGGTCTTTGAAGTGAATAGGTGCGTTGAAAAAAAAACACGTAAATTTTCGGCCTGGGAATTTCCAAAGATATGGTTGTCACAGCGGAAACTTTTCGGTTGGTCTTTGAAACAAAAGTTTTTACGTTCAATCGCAGAAATCTGTGCATGTCAGGGTGGTGTCCCATGGCAGCGTCAATCTTGGTGCAAAACGCAAAACGTCAAATCACAAGATATTTCAACCAATGATATTCTCCTAGTAATCCACAGAAACACAGTCATTGGTTGTAATGTCTGGTGATTTACGGTTTTACGTTTTGCGCCAAGTTTGACGCTGCTATGAGTGCTATGGGACTCCACCCTCAATGGTTAATTAGCAATTTTGCGATAATGGGCAGGTACATATTTATTCAAAGTGGTGGATCGGTACTTGTGTTTTCCACATTGTGCTTGAAGAAGATTACTTTATAGCGACCAGGGTTGCGTACGTAACATACATTAGGTAATTTACGAAGTTTTTTACACGTAAATTACGTAAGTAATTTACGTCCCTAGTTTTCTTACATGTAATTTACGTTTTCAAGATGGCGACTGCGCTTATATGACTGACTTGCTTGAAAGCTTCTTAATTTATTAAAACATGATTAGAGGTGAGAGACCCAGAAATTCCTTTTGGAAGGAGTTGAATTTTATTTTAAAGAGGCAAAATGGCAAAAACGTTGCCTTTTGCCCCGGGTGCAATCGAGTGTTGTCAAATACGATTAAAATCAACTTTTCAGAACGCAATCATAAGAATGGCTTGTTTTCATGCCTCCATAGACAAACGCAATAGTACGGTTTTCGAGCGGCGTCTGGCGGTGCGTTGGATGAGTCAGAAAAATAGGGTTCAGTTAGCACGGCGTCCCGTAGAGTTCAAAAAAGAGCTTTGTTTGTGCATGCTCCGAGTATTTTCGTAACGCTAGAGTTGGCTAAAGAGAGTCCGTGGTAGACAAAGATAGAAAGAGCATTCATACCGTATTAGTGATTCGATGTTTCTAACGAAGAGTTTAGCGTGTTCCTATCGCCTCGCACATTTTACTTTGTCGTCTCATTCACGCTCGTTAGAACAAAAATGCAGCAGAGCTCATGCGTACTTTCAACGTCTCAAAACGTGATTTTGCATTTTTCCGTGGAGACAATGAAATCGCGCCACTTACGATTTTGTTCTGAAAAGTATCGTTCGTGTCTCCTGCGGACTGACGGCTTTCCTTTTTGAAACTCGCGCGATATTTTTGTAACTCGTCTCCGATTCGGGCGACTACGGCACCCTTACCTACGAGTCATTACAAAAACATTACGTTCATTTCAAAAAGGCCGTCAAGCCACACTTGTTACGAAATGTACTATACTCTACGTCTTTTCAGTGACAGAACTTCCAGAGGGTCTTTTTGTTTGCAGATGTTTCTGAAGTTAAAAGAAATGCGAAGTCAAAAGATTTTAAAAATTAATAACAATCATTTATATCAACGAAGGATCAACAATATTAACATACCTGTGAGCTAGAAGACAGTCGTAGCTATTAATTTTTTAAACACTATTAAAAATTGAGCATTTTGAAACTGCTTGATTTTCAACTTTCAACCGCTCAAACTTCATTTCTTCCCAACGGATTTTTTGTCCCCCTTCCTCCCAACTTTTGATTAACTCATTTCTTAAATTTTATAAAAATTATTCACTCAATCTCGCACTTAATGCATTCCAGAATAAGTGAGGTTATATTATGCTCTTTCCCCTCACCCACCATTCAAGTCCGCCATTATTCACGTTTATTACATTTTCTACGTATAATGCGTAAAATACGTGTTATACGTATAAAGGTTAGAGTTACGCGTAACAGTGCAACCCTGAAGGTGTATTTACACGCTCTATCTGCTCGTCGTCAGTAATCCCATTCAATACCAATTACATGGGATTGAATCTAATTTCTTTTTATAACTTGGAAAAAAAATTATTTTTCCACAAGTGTGTTTAGATATTATTTTCTATTTTTAGAAGCTATTCAGTTAAATAATAAAATCGTTATAATTTTTTTATTGATTTAACTATTTAATTGAATAGGCATCTTTGAGTTCCCCATCCAACCTGAAATACCTTATTTAAAAAAATAAAACCGGTGATAAGTCGCAAATTTCGATAGGTTACAAGTATGAACAATTTTAGGTTATGTTTGGGTTTCTTGTCACCCGAACAAAATATGCTTGAGGCTGATCCTATACTTAGGGCTCATTTACACCTATATTGGGAAGACTCTTTTCCTATCACTCTAACATGTGGCAATAGTGTAAGTTTATGTCATTTTACAAACTTTCCGAAGAAAATATCTGGGGAATTTCTGGAGTGACATGAACTTGAGGTATTTTCACATGGTAGAGTGAGACATAGAGTGTTTTCCCAACAGAGGTGTAAATGAGCCCTAAGTATAGGATCAGCCTCGAACATATTTTTTTCGGAAGACAAAAAATCCAAACATAACCTAAAATTGTTCATACTTGTAACCTTTCGAAATTTGCGACTTATCACCAGTTTCATTTTTTCAAATGAGGTATTTCAGGTTGGATGGGGAACTCAAAGATGTCTATTCAATTAAATAGTTAAAGCAATAAAAAAATTATAACGATTTTATTATTTAATTGAATAGCTTCTAAAAATAGAAAATAATATCTGAATACACTTATGGAAAAATAATTTTTCTCCAAGTTATAAAAAGAAATTAAGTTCCATCCCATGTAATTGGCATTATTGATTAGCCCTCAGTGTGCAGACATCTTGCTAACTGACGTCAGATCATGAAATACCTCATCACCATTTGATCGTTGTGCGAATTGTGCTACTGCGCTCGGTCGCTATCAAGGTGTATTTACACTAGTGATGGGCACTGCTCGGCCTAACCAGCCCTATCCGACTACTGAGAAAAGTAGTTGTCGCTTACAGGTTCCACTTCACGCGTGAGCTAATCCGTCGGGCGGCGCGTCGATCGTCCTGTTCCAGAAAAGCATTGGTCTTATGGAAAAGTCACTAAATAATATTAAATAAAAACATTCCGGATCATTTCAGTTTGCAAAATTAAGACCAACAACTCTTTGATGGGTAATTGATATTTGAAAAATATAAAAGTCATTGAAAGCTAAAAGGATTATTGAAAAAACATTGTTTTAAAAGTGCTATATATCGCAGTATTCTCAAAATTTCATATAATGCAAGCAACATTTAAATACGTCGAACAATTTATATTCATAATATTTTGATTTATTCTAATAGCACTTTAATATAAAATTATTGAAATTATAACTTTATATATGTTTGTTAACAACAATAGGTATTTAACATGTGGAAGTATGTGTTTTTTGATGAAATGTTTAATAGGTACTATATATTAAGAATAACATTT
>CAKNXH010063695.1:25797-72655 GCA_932178445.1 Andricus quercusramuli | reverse complement strand
AAATGTTATTCTTAATATATAGTACCTATTAAACATTTCATCAAAAAGCACATACTTACTTCCACATGTTAAATACCTATTGTTATTATCAAACATATGTAAAGTTATAATTTTGATAATTTTATATTAAAGTGCCATTAGAATAAATCAAAATATTATGAATATAAATTTCAATGACTTTTACATTTTTCAAATATCAATTACCCATCAAAGAGTTGTTGGTCTTAATTTTGCAAACTGAAATGATCGGGAATGTTTTTATTTAATATTAATTATTAACTTTTCCATAAGACCAATGCTTTTCTGGAACAGGACGAATGAGGCGCTATCTGGTGGCTAGCGGATGAGTTCACCCGTCATGTGGAACTTGTAAGCGACAACGGCTGCTGTACAAAAAGTCGGGGAGTCGGATAGGTCTGGGCCTGACTGTGGTAATACCTGACCTGACCGGTAAACGAGCGTCTCATTGCACACAAGATACCGCGCGGAGGATCCATCCAGTCGACCCCAATGCGCACGCGCTCTGCAACCGGAGATCGTGCTGGATCGCGCGTTATTTTCAAATTAGTCAGACTGCCCATTGCCCCTTACGATAGGCAACTTAGCAAAATTTTAGTCAGATAATAGGAAAATAGCAAACTGCAATAGAAATGTTTATATTTCAATTTATAAAAATGAAAAATTATTTAATTATAATTATAAACAATAAATAATAAATAGATAAAACCCACGGAAATAATATAATATAATTCAAAAAAAAAAAAAATTTTTTATGGTTTGGTAGATCCGGAACTCCCCATGATATAAAAAAGTACATTTGAATATGTGCATGATTGTATAGTATACGGGGCATTATATATATTATTATATTATCAGTAAACTTTAGTACAAAATTGAATTGTTTTGTGAAAAAACACGCTTTTTTGATAGAAAACTTATTCACTTCAATAAAAATTTGAATACTCCATTTTTGTTTCAAAAGTGACTTTTTAATTTAAAAATTCAACTATTTAGTTAAAATTTTGTAGAAACGAAAAAAATATAAACTGAAAATTAATCAAATTAAATTTGGACTACTATCGGGTCCATTGTTCAAACTATTTATATAAAATTTTATGTAATTTGTTCAGAATTCGTCTTTTTTCGTTGGAAATTGATATTTTTTTAGTTGAAAATTCTACTGTGATATGGAAAATTCTTATTTTTGTCTCAAAAATTTAACAATTTGGTATAAAATTCAACAATTCGGCAGAAAATAAAAATGTTTTGTAGAAAATTCGATTTTTTTAAATTAAAAATTTATTCTCCTCACAGAAAATTCCACTACATTTTTGTTTAAAAATATATCTTTTTACGGATTATGAAAGGTTTTGCGATAATGATTTTTTTCCTTAAGATGCCATAGAAAATTTAAATTAATTGCAGAATTTTTTCAAAATTTTAGAGAAAATTCGAATCATTTTGGAAGATATTTAGAATTTCTTTTAAAATTATCAAAAATAATTTAAATTTTGAAAATATTTCCAAGAAACTTGGAAATAAAGTAGATTTTTGACATTTTCGGAATAAAATGTTGAAATTCTTTTAAGATTTTTTAAATTGTTAAAAACGAATCCAGAAGAAAATAAAAATATTTCTAAACTTTGATAGGTTTCTGAAAACGTATAATATTTTATTTCATTTTTTCCAAACGTGAATAAGTTCCAAATATCTTTTAAACTGACTCAAATTATTCCTAAACTTATGTAAAATCCTGTACAATGAGAACAAAAAATGTTTAGAAATTTTCTAAATACTTTTTCGACATATATGAAATCTTGAAAAATCTTTGTTAACTTTCTCGAGAAACGTAGGAAAATTATATTTATATAACTTTAAAACAAATAAACATTTTGTATTAAAAATTATTTTTCTCTTCAAATTATAATTTACCATCTTTTTGATTTGAATTCCCGCTTGGTATGAGAAAGTAAAGTTGAATATACGCATGATTCTATATAGTACACGGTTTATGTTATATGTTTGAAAAATTAGAAAAAAATATCGAATAACAAAATTGAACTTAACAAGTGATTAAAGAACAACAAGAAATTCATTATTATAGGACAAATCAGTTGGGACGCGGGGAATTCCCCAAGCACTCATCTTGTCTGGCGGCGTTAAACAATTATGTTGTTAGAATAAACGGATATTTTCATAATAATCCAAGAAATATTAATAAGAAAATAAACCGTATATATTTAGAAAAAATGAGCTGAAATTTTGAAAGTTTCATTGCTATCTAAATGAGGAAGCCACCTCTGTTTTTTTATTCTTCTCTAAACTTTAAATGCTTTATTTAGTTTGAGTGTATTCTGAAATTAAAACTCTAGTGAAGTTGAAGAAGGACTAAAAGCACACCTTCAAGAGTGGAAAACTTCAGATATTCTACTTCCCTAATAGCACGTAACGTTCCCGAGACGTGTAAAATGTCCGCCGCTTGGGAACTTTCCAAAGATAAATTAACGTCATTGTTATTATTATCAATAAATAACGTGTGAATCGTAAGTGATAGGTCAAAATCGATGTCAATTTATGATACGGATATCATATTATTGTGTAGTATATGTGGTACTCAATACTCAAAAATGACATCCATTGTTACCTATCTCTTACGGTTTACGAGATCATTTTTGTTAAAAATAACAATAATGGAAGGTTCCCCTCAGGTCCCAGTGGAACGTTCCTGGAACGTCCCACTGGAACGTTCCCAAGGAGCGGTCATTTTACACGTCTCGGGAACGTTTCTGGAACGTTCCGAAGGTGCTTGCGGAACGTTCCGTGCTATTAGGGTTCTTCTACAATTTTATGAACTTCATTCAGATGTTGATAAAGGATGTCGAATGATAAAGTTCTTTTTTTATATTTATAAATTGAAATATAAATATTTCTTCAACATGAGATTAATCATACGAAATAACAAGCGCAATGCTCATTATAACAAATCAAACAATCCTGTAGGTCGTAGATTAATCATAGATTTAGATCATTCATACGCTCAGAACTAATTAATTATTATTCAAACACAGACAATCTTCTGATTATTAAATTGTAAAATAATAAAAATAAGTCTAAAAATGTGTCATGTGCCCAGGAAGAAAGAACCCATTGAAAAGGCGACTCCGTCAATTGCGTATCTGTCATTTGCAGATTGAGATTTTTAAAACTGAATGGGTTTGCGACTATATGTGAATCGGTCAGTTTCTCCAATGGTTTTGAAACTGCAATGTACTACACCCTAATAGCACACGGAACGTTCCAGGGAGGTGTAAAATGTCCGCCGCTTGGGAACGTTCCACTGAAACGTTCGAAACATAAATTAACGTTATTGTTATTATTATCAATAAAAAACGCGTAAAACGTAAGTGATAGGTCAAAATCGATGTCAATTTATGATACAGATATCATATTATAGTGTAGTATATGTGGTACTCAAAACTCAAAAAAGTCATCCATTCTTACCTATCTCTTACGGTTTACGAGATAATTGTTGTTAAAAACAACAATAAGGGAAGGTTCCCCTCAGGTACCAGTGGAACGTTCCCAAGGGCGGACATTTTACACGTTCCGGGAACGTTCCAGTGGAACGTTCCAAAGGTGCCCGCGGAACGTTCCAGGAACGTTCCGTGCTATTAGGGCAATGACCGTTTTTTTGCAGGTTAGGCTGCCATATTTCACATGATTTTTAAAATTTATAAATTATTGATAGATTGAGAAAAATCATACGCAAGGCTACTAGATTCCTTTTGCTATTTTAGTTTTAGAGAATGTGAAGGCTTTTGTGGCTTATAAGTCTGTCAACAAAATAATAATGAGTAAAATTCTGTTAAAAACCAATCGGCGGCAATCTGGAATGCCAGTGACAGATACGTTATTCAAACGACTTCGAAACCCATTCAAAGCAAGTGAATGGATTTTTTTTCCTGGGTAGGGAAATAAAAAATAATCTCAGCAAAAAGACGTTATATTATTTCCGTGGGTTTTATCTATTTATTATTTATTGTATATAATTATATTTATATAATTTTTCATTCTTATAAATTAAAATATAAACATTTCTATTGCAGTTTGCTATTTTTCTATTGTCTGACTAAAATTTTGCTAAGTTGCCTATCGTAAGGGGCAATGAGCAGTCTGACAAATTTGAAAATAACGCGCGGTCTAGCACGATCTCCGGTTGCAGAGCGCGTGCGCATTGGGGTCGACTGGATGGATCCTCCGCACGGTATCTTGTGTGCAATGAGACGCTCGTGACCGGTAATGTCCAGTCATGACGGTAAAAGTTGGTAAAACGCGGTCAGACCCAAATATGTCCATCAGGAAAGTTTTTTTTATATGAAAAAGTGGTCTAGTTGTTACGACATACCTTATGCTAAACTTGTACAAAAAGTTTTTCGGTTCTAAATGTACCAGTTATTCTCAAAGTTATAAAAATGCGAAAAAGCTGAGCACAGCAGACGACACTTTTGACAGTTTCGCGCGAGTTTTGAGGGGAATTTGAAAATGACACTTTACAAATTGACAAATTACATTGAAAATCTGTTGCGTTTATGAAGTCATATTTTTAAAATAATATTTAGTAGTGTGTTAAGTTATTTTGAATATAATTTCAATGAATGTAACACTTAAACATGAAGTTAACTACTGTATATCGTATAGGTTATACTCCTTAAATGAAAATACTGTTTTTTGCGTTTGAATAAAATAAAATTGATATCTAATTATTATGAATTCAGATTTATGATTGACTTATGTAAATAATTTATTATTTGTTATTATCCATATGTAAAGGTATTCAATAAGGCAATTATTGTAATTTAAAAAAATGACAGCAATGACAATATAAATAATAACAAATAATACATTATTCCCACAAATTACTCATAAATCTAAATTTATAATCTAAATTTCTTGATTTGTAAAAAGCCATTTTCAAATTCTCCTCGGAACTCGCGCGAAACTGTCAAAAGTGTCGTCTGCTATGCTCAGCTTTCTGGAATTTTATTACTTTGAGCATAACGGAGACGAGTTACAAAAGCATGGCGCTAGTTTCCAAAAGGAAAGCCGTCAGTCCGCAGGAATCACCAACGATACTTTTCAGAACAAAATCATAAATGGCGTGATTTCATTGTGTCCATGGAAAAATTCAAAATCACGTTTTGAGTCGGTGAAGGTACGCATCAGCTCTGCTGCATGTTTGTTCTAACGAGTGCGAATGCGACAACAAAGTATAATGTGCGAGGCGATAGGAACACGCTATACTATTTGTTATAAACATCGACTCACTAATACGCCATGTATTCTCTTTGTATCTTTGTCCACCATGATCTAACTCTAGCCAACTCTAGCGTCAAGAAAATACTCGGAGCGTGCACAAACAAAGCTATTTTTTGAACTCTACGTCACGCCGTGCTAACTGAACCCTATTTTTCTAACTCATCCAACGCACCGCCAGACGCCGCTCAAAAAACGTGCTTTTGCGTTTGTCTATGGAGGCATGAAAACACGCCATTTTTATGATTGCGTTCTGAAAATTTAATTTCAATCATACTTGACAACACTCGATTGCACCCGGGGCAAAAAGCAAAATTTTTGCCATTTTCCCTCTTTAAAATAAAACTTAACTCCTTCCAAAAGGAATTGCTGGGTCTGTCACCTCTAATCTTTTTTTAATATATTAGGAAGCTTTCAAGCAAGTCAGTCATATAAGCGCAGTCGCCATTTTGAAAACGTAAATTAAATGTGAAAAAAATTAGGGACGTAAAAAACTTCTTAAATTACTTAAGGTATATTACGTACGCAACCCTGGTCCCTATAAAGTAATATTCTTCAAGCACAGATTTCTGCGACTAAACGTAAAATGATTTGTTTCAAAGACCGACCGAAAAGTTTCCGCTGTGACAACTATATCTTTGGAAATTCCCAAGCCGAAACTTTACGTGTTTTTTTTTTCAACGCACCTATCAACTTCAAAGACCATGGCGACATTCAAACCCTGTGTCTGCTGTCAAATTTTTTTTGGCGAATAAAGTGTGGTAAGTCGAAAATTCGGCAATCAATTCGCTAATTAATGTTAAGTATCATCCTTTTGGAGTGCCTTGTACGCGAAAATATGTGACAATTCATTGTTTATAGCCGGTCCTTTAAACATAAAGTCAACAAGTGACACTTCGCCCACGTTACCCTCCTCCAGGGTAAAGTCGGGTATACTTTAGCCACTTATCAATTACCCGGCACAACATTACCTTATACCCTAGCCGACTTTACCCACAAATAATGATTACCTGCAACATTTGTTACTCCCAGTTTTTTCTGTGGAGACAACAGTTTTTTACGAATATGGTTTATCTGGCTTTTAATATGTAATTTTTTTAAAAATATAGTTATCTATGAGTGAAACAATCCCTGTTTGACTAGAAATGGAATTTCCGGTTTTTTGGTAGCATTTTCAGTAAGTTAAATCAAAAATGTTTCTTAAGCAATTAAGTGTTTTTCTTTCAAATTTAGAAAAGTGTGCGGGTATTGTAATGAGAATGTGTTCCTTAAGGCCGATAGATCCTTAAGCGCATAAGCTTCCTTTTTATTCTGAAATGAAAACAAATTCAACAATCACTTAAATCGTAAAGATTTTGCCAATTTTATAATACTTGCATGTGAATTTCTTCTTTTTATCTAAGTCGAGCACGATGTGCGAAAACCGAATGAAGCTGAGCGCGAAGCGCGAGGCAAAAAGTATCCGAGTGCGTATAGCACGATGTACATATATTAGCGAGCGCGAAGCGCGAGATACAACAACCACGCGCGCTAGGTGCGCTCAAACTTGCGAACGAAACTAACATTTGTAATAAACAATTCAAATTTTCAGAAAAATTACACAATATCAATGCACTTATGAATTGTATTAATATAAATTTATTGATAATAAATTTTTAGGGTAGCTGAGAATACAAGTTAATACAGAATTAAGTCCAAATGTTAAAGGAATCATGATAAATAAAGTTTTTACATTATTTTGCAATATCTGAATGAGAAATCCGAGGCCGAAGTATACATAAATAAATATAAATTACATTTGATATAATAGTGTTGAACCTAATGTGGAAAAGTTCGCATTTTTGACAAAATCGAGTGCGAAGCACAAAATACGTGATGAGAATTTGTTTGTTAAAGCCGAAGAAGCTTTCACAAAAGGGGAATTCACAATCATCAAATGACAGTTGTCGATGCTTTTGACCATTAATTTCAAGAGGCCCAAATGTGGAGGAAGTACAAAGGCTGAGCGTGCAGCGCAAGGTAAATGAATTGTAGAGCGCGAAGCGCGAGATCCAACAGACGCGCGCACCTAGGCGCGCTCAATCTTGCGAACGAAGCGAGCCGTGTGCATAGCGCGAGATGAGAATCGGCCCGCTGCGCGGGCCGATTTTTAATACAATTTTCATACAATTTTTTATTTCAAATCCAAAAAATGATTCTTAAAAGCTTTAAAGATTAAAAAAAAATCAAAAACAATTTTTGATAATTGTTGTGTTGACCATGTCAACCTTATTGAATCTTGTTTCGTTTCGATACGAAAAAATTAACCTTTATCTGCTTGAAAATTTTCTTCAATTCGGAGTGCACATAAGCTTCACACTTAAAAATGTTATGACACAATTTTGACATTTTTGAGTGAAACAATTTATCCGATCACTTTAAATGTTACTTAATACTACATGATATGATACTTATTATTAATATACATTTACCATCTGTAAAATGTATACAATTTAAATTCAAAATTATAGAATTATTATTTTTCGTTCAAAATTGACCTGTTTATTTCAAAATAAATATTTTTTTAGAAATTCTTTTGTTTTTGTGGAAAAATAATTTTTTTATCTAAAAAGTTTCACTTCACTTTTGGTTGAAAATGTATCGCTTATAATTTAAACTAGCTGTGAATTCGATCTCGAGTGTTTCCACTTTGTTTGTATTTATAATTATATGGTGCTCATTTCACGAGCACTTTGCTACCCGTTAGCAAATGTATTTGCTTCCTCACAGAGGAAGGATTAGTTATTTTTTTCAATAATAGACAAACCAAAGTCTTCATTTTGCTCAATTTAAAAATAAAAATTTACAACAACAAAAAAAAAGTTACAAAATAATACGAAAAATGTTTTTAATACAAAGACAAATCAGACAAATCAAATCTTGTATTGAAAATGATAATTTTTTGAGCTAGAAAAGGGAAAGGAAAAGTTCTGTCGCACCGCATCCCTTTCCCAGCTTTATGATTTCTTTACAAAAATTGTCAGAATTACTCTATTTGAAAATTTATGATCAAAAAGTCTTTTCCATTCATGCGTCAACTTTGAATTATGTCGGTGAAAAAAGTTTTTCTGTTTAAAACTGATGATTCAGATATTATAAATGCGCATAACTTCCATAATCTTCAATAAAATATATTATTATTAGAGAAGTTGTAGGCTCCGGAAGCTTCGATCATGATTCCTTAAAGAAACCAATCCCAAAGCATAAATTTTGAATTATATTAGTGAACAAAGTTTTACTGTAAAAAACCGCGTTTTCAAATATTATGCATAGGTTCAATAAAATTTATCAATATTATAGGTCAATCGATTCGATTCGAATCAACACATTTTTTCTATTCTCACATCAAATTTAAATTATGAAAATAAGAAAACTTTTACTCTAAAGGACGATTTTAAAAATATATAAATTGCCATAACTTCTCTACTCTTCAATAAAATGTATTAATATTGCAGGTCAATCGATTCGTCTCGAACCAAGGAATCTTTCATATTCTTGCATAAATTTTGAATTATGTTGAAGAAAAAAGTTTTACTATAAAAAACCGTATTTTAACGCTTAAACTGCACCGTGGGTGTCAAAACACCCAGAGCCAACTTTAGCCTCTAATATTCTATATTAAATTCGATATAATGGGATATGCACCGACTGTGGTGCATATGTGTTTGGTTCCGGCTTGTCTCCAATAGAGGGCGCCACTTGAGGGCCGTCGAGGTCCCTCTAGTCGACTGTTGCGCGACTGCTTCCACAAGCGTCTAGACCCCGACTTCTACTTTTGCGCTCGGGAGTGATCGGCAAGTTTCGTGTCCAACATTCGAATAGGTGGCGCTCGGAAAGTTTCGTGACAAATTTTCGTATCGCAAACATTTTGAGTTTCGTGCAAGTGGAATTGTTTTATCGTTTTTATTTTTATGCCAAAAAAAAATGACATAAAAATGGATCGTTTTATGTGCTTAGAATGCAAGCGTCCTTTCACGCAGAACAGTGATTTAAGACGTCATGCTCTAGAGTTTCACGTATAAAAAATGAAGGAGATAGTGCAGGTTAAATCGTACCGTTATAACTGTGAACACTGAAAAAAAAACTTCGCAGCCACAGAAGAAACCTACAAACGCATTTAAAAAATTACACAGAAAGTAAGTAAAAAAATTATTTTAAGTATAAGCTGTCAAAAATAAAAATTGTATATTTAAAAAGTGATATCGCGTCGCTGTTAAGAAACATAACCTACAATGTATTGATAGTTTTCGATTTTCGATAATGTCTTTTCCAGGTATTCCAGGTCTACTTTTTTACATAACATAAATAATTAAATAACCGTTTTTATACATGCAACCAAATTAGCAATTTCATTTTTTATTGGTCAACAGTTTCCAAAGAAAGCTTTTAAAATTTTAAAATTTGGTGTAAAATCTTTGGAATCTTCATGCCATTTTTTGAAATCATTATGAAATTTTTGAAATATTTTTAAAAGTAATATTTGCTTGTGAAACTTTTTGTGTTTGTTTGAAATAATTGAAACCTTCTCAAATTTGTTGAAACCTTCAGAAATTGTTTAAAATGTTTCGAAATCTTTTAAATCTGGTGTACTTTGGATTACTTTGGAAATCTTTTTGAATTTAAAATCTTTCCAAAACCCCATTGAAAAAATCCTCGAGGAAATCCTTTTGTTATTTTCGGACGAGGAAAACACGAGGAAATCCACGAGGATTTTTGAATTCCTTGAGGAACTCTGCTAGGAATAATTCTCTACTCGAGGATTTTCTCGAGGAATTTGATAATTCTCGCGGATTTTCTCGTGTTTCCCTCGTCCGAAAATAATACGAGGATTTTTTCAATAGGGAACCTTAATAAATATTTTTGAAATCTTTTAATATTTTCAAAAAATTTTAAAATCGTTCGTAAAATATTTTGAAATCTTCCCCTTCAAAAAATCCGTTGTATGGCCATGGCTCGTTCTAATTCTAAAACTGAATTAACATCAAATTTTTCAACTGATAATATTCATGATTTGTAAGTTGCATATCACAAAAAAATGTTTATTTTAACATTCTATATTAGCCGAAGAGAAATTAAAAACTTGTAGAATTGTTTACGATATGGAAGTCTGATAATTGCAGTCTATAAAATAATTGGTACCAGTCTAAGAAAAAAGTGCCTCGAATTCTCTTTATTTATTTTGTGATTCCTGGGTCCTGGGGATTTTTTTTTCTATTGCATTTTTGTCACTAAAAATTTTGCATGCAACTCAAACAATCCTCCTCCTATTTGCAAACGTTAAAAAAATTACGAAAGCAATGGTTAATTAAATAGGAATCATCTTTCAGAAAATAATAGACTGGAATCCGAAAAAAATTGAAAAGACTTTTTTTGACCATAGAGGTAGAAAATGAAAAGCAGATAGCAGCAGTGAAGAAACTTTTGAATCCCATTGACCCAACAATCAGGGCCCTCCGTCAAGAATTGATACCAGCGCCTAGGCAAACGAAAGAACCTGCTAACAAGAAAATTGAACCTCAAAGAAGACTATTCAGCATACGAAAGACTACATCGAAGAAAAGCAGACGTTTTGAAAAACCAAGTCAAAATGAGCAAAATTCTATTGCTGTAAATTTATTACAAAAAGATACATCAAATTAGATACATTGTTAAAAATAGTATTAAATTTGAAATACCATAATGTATATTAAAATTAATATCTCAAGCATATGAAATCGCTATTTATGTATGTGTTTATTAAATTTCATATACGTTCGTGATAATTGCTTAGATAATTCTATTTTACACAAAATCAAAATAAGATTAGCAATAATTTGTTATTCTTAATAATAAAACATGATACACCTTCTTACAATGAAACAAAAATAAAATTGGAGTTTAAGTCGAAAAGTTATAATATTTCTACCGGTCGGGGCAAATTTTGGAAAGAGTTTCATATGTACGTTACATTTTATTCATAGAAAACAATTCAATTTACGAATTCTAGATTATTACTTCAATTGCGAATTTTTGATCAAATTTAAAGTAATAAATGCATTTTGAGTTTCCAAGCACGCTGCTATACCGACCTGTATATTATATTTAATATAAAGCGTACAGCTATCCATATTGTAATGTATATTAAATTTCAACTCCCGTGTAGGCAAATGACTTCAATACATTTGTATTAAATTTAATACAAATTGGTATGAAATAATTTGCATAAATGGTAGTTGAAATTTAATATTTATTATATTTCTTTTATAATAAATTTCATTGTAACATAGAATGGCCAATTAGCTTCTTTCAAGAACCCTTACAGCCAAAAACTTTCAGGCTACATGCTTAGAAACGTAAAGGAATTTGAAACATCGACTTCTAAATTTCCCGCGCGTAGGTAGGCGGTGCGCGGGCACAAGGCGAAAGCCGAGCGCAAAAGTAGAAGTCGGGGTCTAGACGCTTGTACTGCTTCCCTCAGTTACTCTTCCTACTTCGCCTCGAACGGACGTATGTCGGCGCGTATATGGCTACGCGGTAGCCACCGGCCAGTTAAGTATAGTTACTCGGTGTGTGTCACCCAACACGGACGTACAGTAGTCCGGTCCGAATGTTATAGTGTAGTGCAGTGGAATGTGTTAAGCCAATAAACCCAGTATATCAACAAACATTTGGCGCCTCTTATTTCTTGTGCTCTCCGGCCACCCCCTCCCTCCAGCAAATAGAAACAATATGAATAGATTTATTTTACCTTTTATTATGTTTCTTATATCTAATTTGTCATTTTAGTACTTGCTCTTCCTTAATTTTATGTAATATTAGACTTTTATGTATCAATCAATTGATTTTAGCATTGAAAATACACTGTTTGTTTTTAGTCAAAAATTGAATTTTCATTTCGCAAAATAAATACCTTTTTTGAAAACACCTATGTTATACTTATCTTTTTCTAAAAGCATGCTGTTTAAGGAGTATTCCATCAGATTTTTAGGTAATAATATTAAAAATTACGCAATTTATACATTTTTTTATGACAAAACTCATTTTTTTATTTTTTTTTTTTGAAAATCCAGTTTTTAACTAACTTAAATTAATTATATCGTTATAAAACCAACGAAATTTACAAAATACGTATAATTCTACATCCCATCCAAATTTGGTGATAAAATATTGAAATCTGGCTCAGTTATACAAGTTTAAATATCTGGGTGTCAAACACCCACGGTGCAGCTAACGTAATTATTTTGAGGTGTGCAGTTTAAGGGTTAAAATAGTATGCATATGCATTTCCATAGTTTCCTTACTCTTCAATAAAATGTATTAATATTATAGGTCAATCGATTCGTCTCGAATCAACCCATCTTTTCCGTTCTTGCATCAACTTTAAATTATGTTAATGAAAAAAGTTTTACTATGAAAAACCAATTTTTAAAATATATAAATTACCATAACTTCCGTACTCTTGAATAAAATGTATTGATATTATAGGTCAATCGATTTGTCTCGAACCAAGGAATCTTTTATATTCTTGCATCAACTTTGAATTATGCTAATGAAAAAAGTTTTACTATAAAAAACCGTATTTTAAAATATTATGCATTACCATAGTTTCCTTACTCTTCAATAAAGTGTATTAATATTATAGGTCAATCGATTCGTCTCGAACCAGGGAATCTTTTATATTCTTGCATCAACTTTGAATTATGCTAATGAAAACAGTTTTACTATAAAAAATCGCGTGCGTCCTAAACTATGACCCAAGACAGATTTATGTGTAAACATCGTCGGTAAACGTTGACTGAAATTGAAATATTACATAAAGCAAATAATAACTCACGCACATGTGGGAGTATAAAAATTTATTTTCTCTTATATATAATGTCGTGCAAAAGTTTCTGGACAGTTATTTTCCAATAGGATAATAATCCTAATCTAACAATGTAACAATAACCCTACTTTAATAATAATAAACTGTAGATTTTCTCTCTATTGACATATCCGGCATATTTTGCCGGATTTGAATGAACAAATAATTATTGTTTGAATAATAAAAACTTATTTACAAAATACTTGGAAACTCGTCCCTTATTAATTAAAAATAATTCTTGTAAAGAAAATCCGAAGGACACCGTTTTTAGTATGAATTTAATAGAGAACTGCTATTTTGCATTTTTTGGGGTCACTTTCCAAGCATAATAACAATTCACAAAAATTTTATAACAAGTAGCTCTTTTCCCCATTTTTTTCTAAATCAAGCTTTTCCCATTTAAAACCCCATGTTAATTTCAGAGGCTCGGTGATACGGGTTAACTTCGACAAAAAAAAAAGAAAACAAGAAAAATGTTAAGTTGATAAACTGTAAATATAAATTAAGTATTTCTTTTTAAAATTGAACTGTAGTACGACTCTTAACAATAGAATTATAATAAAATTGATTTTATAAGACGATTCTGAATCTGTTTATAATTGAATAATTTCTAGATTTTTACGTTAAAAATTGAACTATTTCAATTTGAATGCCTTACGTAATTAATTTAATGTATGCATCCGATTGAAACTTCAAAATCTTTTTTTAATTTTCAAAAACATTTCAATTAATATATTCATTATTTTAAAGTTTTCATTGTTTCATTTTTTTTAATTTTTCATTTGTAAATGACATTTTTCATTTAAGATTTTCAAGAAACAACTTATAATCACTAAATTGTACTGTTTTTATGTTCAAATTGTTCAAAAATGATATAATTTTCAACACTTACAAAATTCATTGATTCATTCTTCAAACTATTTTATTTGGGACCGTACTTAAATTACGTAACAGTTTAAGGGGGATGGAGGGGTCAAAAGATTTTGTTACGCTTTATTACTGAAGGGGGGGGGGGGGCCCTCTTCATTCATGTATGTAACTTTCGGAAATTCACAAATTAAATAAGTATCTCGCAGAAATTGTACAGAAATTTAATATGAATTCAACTTTACGCACCAAAGGAAACTGGTGAGTGAAAAAAGGAACCTAGCCAACAACAATTTTTTTTAATTCAGGAAAAAGTCAGGGATTTGTAAAAAAATCTTACAAAAGTCCAAGATTTATATAACTTTAAATAACTGTCAAACCGAATAGATTTGGAAATTTTCAACTTTTATTTGAAATTATTTTATTCCGCTTATAAAAGATTCTAGGTTCAAAATGTTACAAATGTAATATTCTGGTTTTTGAATATTAATGGTCAGGGGAAATGAAAAGGTGGGTAGGGAAAAATTAGAGAATTTTTAAAATTAAGTTTTGCGGTATTCCTGATATAACATTCTTCTTAGTAATTTATTTGCTTTGTATTTATATTTCTTTTTTTGCAGTTCCTTCTTCCTGAAAATGATCTTTTTAGTTGTAAATTTTATTATTTGTTTGAAAATGCAACAGTTTTGTTCATAAATTAATCTTTTTACTTGAAAATTCAACTATATTTTTAAATATTTGTCTTTCTGATTTAAAATTTCATCTGCTTCAGTAGAAAATTGATCTTTCTTCGATGAAAATGCAACTGTTTGATTAAAAATGAAATAATTGTTTCAAAAAGGCATCCTTTTTGCATGAAAATTTAACTGTTATTATCGAAAAATCGTCTTTTTGGGTTGAAAATTCAAATACCTTCGTAGAAAATTCACTTCTCATTTAAACAGTTTTTTTTTTGAAAATTTTATTGGAACCACTTTGTTAAAAAATAATTTTTTCGTTGAAGATTCATATTTTTATTTGAAAATTCGTCTCTTTGGTTAAAGTTTGACTATTTAGTTGAGAACTGATTTTTTATAATTGAAAATTTAACTGCGTGAGTAAAAGTTGAACTATTCTGTTGAATTTGTTTTTAATGAAGCTTTACCTCTTTGGTTAAAAATTTAACTATTTTGTTGAAAATTAATTTTTTTTCTGAAAATTCCTATTTTACTTGTTGCAAATTCAATGTTTGTACAGAAAATTCGTCTTTTGGCTTTCAGGATCAACAATTCAGGTGAACTTTTTTTTCTTTCATCACTGAGAAATCTTTTTATTTGTTGAAAATTCGTCTTTTTGATTTTGAAATTAATTTTTTTTCAATTACATTTCATCCTTCTAGGTTGAACTATCAACTATTAAACTTTTTTGTTACGAATTTTCTTTCAAGGTTGAAAATTAAACTATTTCTTTGAAAAGTGAATTGTTTTGTAGAGAATTGAATTATTTTGTAGAAAATTTAAGTATTTTCTTAAGAAGTCATCTCTTATCGTAGAAAAGTCACTTTTTTTGTTTAAAAGAAATAAATTTCAAAATTTTTGATTTGTATATGCATGTTAATGGGATTTGAATGTTAATGGTTAAAGAAAAAAAATTGGTCGAAGAAAAATCATAGAATTTTGAAAATGAAGTTTTCTCCCTGCACAGCACGCATGCATTATCTTAAATACAACTAATTTCCACTAGTTTCAAGTCCCATATCTTATTATTTCTGAAAACCATAAATTACGTACAGCAATAGGGGGGTAGAAACATTTTGTTACGGTTCGTTACATGGGGGTGGAGAAGGTTGATTATCCGTTATGTAATTTACGTACGGCTCCTTTCCTAAAACGCATTTTCTCCTTTGCCTGCTTAGTCAAGCTTTGTTTATAAAATACCGTTGCGGACCGATATGAGTTCTCTGAAACAATACATTGTGTGGCATTTATATTACGCATCTACATTTAGAATTAGGCTAATTATATTTCCTGAAGAAGATTAATAAATTCTATCACTTATATCCAGAAAACAATAATTTTCCACGATTTTAAGATGATATAAGATCAAATATTCTAGTCCGGCAAAATATGCCGGATTTCAATTTTCTTTTCCGGTATATTTTATCGTACACTAAATTGAACTCTACAGAATTTAATATGAATTTAAAATGCGTGAGAGAGAGGGGGTGGAGAAGGAGAGAGAGAGAAGGAGAGAGAGATGGAGAAGGAGAGAGAGATGGAGGAGAGAGAGAGATGGAAAAGGAGAGAGAGAGAGAGAGAGAGATGGGCAAAGAGAGACTGAAGGGCTCCTGTCTGTGGGTGAAGAAAAGCGAGCCTCCGGTCTGTGCCATAAGACACAACGTGTAGCGTTACACTATGCAGTCGTGGTTTCATTCGAATCAGGCGCGACTCCCCATATCGAGGTCTAAGATGTTTACACATCAAAAACCGTATTTTAAAATATTATGCATTACCATAGTTTCCTTACTCTTCAATAAAATGTATTAATATTATAGGTCAATCGATTCGTCTCGAATCAACACATATTTTCTGTTCTTACATCAACTTTGAATTATGCTAATGAAAAAAGTTTTACTATAAAAAACCGACTTTTAAAATATTATTGAGTGTTGAAAAAAATGCACTAAATATTTTTAAAAATCCTTCGGTCAGTTTCAAGATATTGGTGAGGAAAATAAGCGTGGTGAGGAAAAGCGTGACATCCACACATTCACACACACATCCACACACCACACACACATCCGGACAATTGCTTAGCACATTCTATTAGACATTTTTAAATTAGGGAGGGTTTAATTAAATGAATTACAAATTTTTGGAAAATGTTACCATTACAAAGCTTCCTCTATGAGGAAGCAAAATTCAACTATTTGGTCGTAAATGAACTTTTTTCTTGAAATTTCAGATTTTTGCTTGAACATTAAACATTTTATTTTGAAATGTGACCATTTGGTTGGAAATTAATTTTTCTTTTAATTATTTTTTTATCTGCAAAATTAATTATTCCACTTTTGGTTGAAAATTTATATCTTTATCAGTTAAAAATTCTTCTATTTGGTCGTCAATTAACTTTTATGTTGAGAAATCATATTTTTCGTTAAAAATTAAACTATTTTTTCGAAAATGTAAGTACTTTGTTGGAAATTCTTTTGTTTAACTCAATTTTTTCATCTGAAAATATAATTATTCAACTATTGGTTGTAAATGTTGCCCTAATATTAAAATGCAGCCCTAATTGTGATTCAACTATTTGGTAGCAAATTCATGTATTTTCTTCAAAATTCAGTCTCTTGGTTTTAACTTTAACCTTGTTTGTTGGAAATTCATCATTTTGTTTGAGAATTCCACTATTTTGTCAAAAATTCGTCATTTTTTATTGGATGCAAATGGTTGATAATTCTTCTTTTTTGTTGAAAATTAGTTTTTTCAAACTGAGAGCTTAACGATTCCATTTTTTGTTCGAAATTAATTTTTTTTAAATTAAAATTTTCGACTATTTGTAGTAAATTGATTTTTTTTATATTTCAAGTTTCAAAATCCATCTTCTATGGTAGAAAAGTAATTTCACATGGTTAAAAATTCATCTTTTTTGGCTAAAAATAATCTTGTTGGTTGAAAGTTCGTCTTTTTGGCATGAAAATTCAACTCTTCGGCGTAAAATGCAACTACTCAATTTTTTGTGACGATAATATTGGCACTTAATGTATCGATGAGGATTAACATTTTATTTTTAAATCTGAACTTGCTCCTTTTGGTAAAAAAATATGGGCATAATTTTTCTTCTAGAATTAGCATTAAAAATATTAATCCATTAACAATTATTTAAAAAAACTAAGAGTCGTGTCGGAAAACAAAAAACACCTCTAGATTCGTCTCCGAAATATCTAGATGCCGTTTTTTTTTTTGTTTTTTGTTCGAACAATTTTCAAACAATTACATTATTTTTTATAGCTCTGCAATTGTTATAAACAAAGTAATTGTCGGATTGAAAAATGGACAATACTATTGTATTCCCTTTGAAAATATCTCGATGCAACTTTTTTTTTCCAAGCATTGGTTGAACAAGGAGGTAATTTGATGCTTAGCGTACATTTGCTGTGTGCCTGTAGATATGTATTTGAAACATGCAGGCTTTTTCATTACGGATTAAACAATTTTCAATTCGGAACAAACATGAGAGGTCGTTCAAGTATCACTGCATTGTAAAATTCTTTGAAGTGAATATGTACACTCACAAATAAAGACCTGAAATTACATTTATTTTCAAAGTATAAGCTTTTAAAATATATTTCATTATAATTATTTTCTCTCGAAATCACTTCACTAAATTTTATTTCACAAATTCATACCTTTGAAGTTGATAAATTTTTTGCACCGTAGAGGTTTTTGTTGGGGCTCTGTTTGTTGAAATATTTTTTCCATAATCAATTAAGAATGTATTTAAAATTGAACAAATTATGAATCGAGGCCATTAAAGCGGACAATCGTCCAACATCTGGAATGAAAATGAAGTTGAAAAAGCAAATAAAAAATAAGTTCATAATAACCCAGTCCTATAAGAAGACTATAAATATCTATAATAATTTTGTTATTTTAATTGATTTTAGGCGTCTTTAAAGTTGAAACGCTTTAAATTTTAGAGTAATAAATTAGATCGAAAATTTTCAAACTGGAATTTCATCGCGATGAAATGGGCACTGCCCTCTTCTGAGCTCTCTTTCGCCATCCCTTCCCAGCAGGGGGTCCTTTGTACTAATGAGGAGTGAAACGCGAAACATGATTTTTTTTAATTTTTAAAATTAATAATTTAATAATTTTGTATTAGAAATCTGCGTTTTTTGGCGATTCCAACGATATGTCACATACGGTAAATAGTGAAAAATTAGAATCTTTCCAATCCACCTCATATTCAACCAAACTTTATCGAAATTTACTGTATTATTTTGATTTCAAAAAATATATAATATTCCCATTTAGTGACTTTTTGGGTTAGAAAGAAGTCACTCGTTGATTTTTTGAAATTAAGTAGGATGAATGTAAAATATTTTAATTATCACTTTTCTTCAACTTATTTGTCGCACAAATATATTAAATCATTACATTTTTATTTCCAAATGTAATTCCAAAAACACAAAAGTAAGAAAAATGTGAGATTTCACATAAGTTTCAAGTCCATATCTGTGGCAAACTTCATTGTCGTGAAAAGTAGCGTATTGATCGTCGATCATTTTTCTAAGAAGAAAAGTTTTCACGAAATTTTTTAACGGGTTTCCAAATTGGACAAGAATTTTTCGGGCTACTTGAGAATTTTCCAGTGACAAAAATGTACTAGAAAAAAAATCGCCAAGTAGACGAGTGGAAATAGCTAATCAATCAACAAAAATTCCGGAAGTCTTCAAAAAAATTGTATTTTTTTTTTCATCGTCGGCAATTTGTTTGAAAAAATTGAATTGCAAAATTTGCCCCCCAATGTTCCACGAAAATTCAAAACATTTTGCAAACTTGAGTGAGTAATTATACACTCAGTCTCTATCCTACATAAAATTTGCAAAACGTTCATGATGCGGCAACGTTATTAATTATAAACAAATTAATATTTTGTTAATCACTCCTGAGCGAAAATACCGAAGATTTTGCAAAATGTTGTTTCTGCTTTTATCCATTGAAAAGAGACTATTGTCTGATTTGCAAAACTAAATACATATAGCAAATTATCGTTTTTCAAGTTTTTACATTTTTTGCAATTCGACTCCTAAAATTTCAGCAAAAATTGCGAAAGTTGCGTTTTTGGGTAGCAATTGTTAGAAAAGTCGTGATATGAAAATTATGAAATTTGCAAAACGTTGCTCGGCCGGCAATAGTGATTCATCCGAGCGACACGATCCGAGAAACGACCGAAAATATTTTTGTTCATCGCCTTGACAATCGAGCTGTCATCTCATATCGTCTCATTAAAACGAACTTCTTATCAAATCGATCGATCTGACCGAACAACCGAGAAGCTCGTTTCCAAAATTTTTAATATTGCTATATTCAAATAAATATAAGTAGAAAATGAGTTGATGGACGTAGAAAGGCCTTCTTTCACGGTTAAAGCTAACTTTTACCTTCACACCTGAGCAATATTAAAAAATATACCATTTTCTTTCATAAAATATATCAGACCAATGGACTAAAGAAACTTCATCAATATTTTCTTTAAATTAAGAAAATCTGAAAGGACTTTGAAGTTTCGTATTTTTTAGAATTTATATTTTCTGTGAGAAAAAGTTTATTCCGAACATATTTTTATACAGAGGTCCAACTATCTACAGTGAAAGATATTCTTACTACATTTTTTGTAGCGTTTTGATTACGGTTTCTTGCATATCCTTGAAAGTTGAAGAAAAAATTGATCTCATGGCATTGTTCGTGGAAAATTCGCATTTTTGATCAAATAGGCGGAAAATTCTTGGGTTACTTCATCATCAAAGAAACATTTCGGCAGATATTTTCTCGCTATCCACTCCACCACTATACAATTCAAGATGTTTCTATCAGATTTCTGATAAAAGATCAAAGGTATAAATATATTAGGTATGAAATTATTATATCAGAACTCAAGCACGGAAATTACACGCTCCAGGTAGATTCATATTTTTAAACAAACCCGTTTTTCAATTTCAATAAAGAACGAATTTATTACAAATTGGACAGGCTGTGCAAAGTGAAGTCACCAAATCATTTTAAGACGAAATATGTTGTTTTTCTATGTTGTTTTTGAAGGTATTTTAGATGACTCATATTTTGCCGTTTGAACAAAAAAATCTTTCGACTAAGTTATGAGTATTGAACATTTTGAAGGTGGTAATGTATTTTACGAAAACAAAGAAATTTCGTTGCTGTTTTTCTGAATATTAATAGGGTACATTTATCGGAAAATAATTTATCTTGTGCCTACATCTTAGAGAAGAGAAAATTGAGTTTATTTCAATGAAAATAAAAATTCCAATTTTTTCAATAACGAAACGGTATTTGAAAAAAAGTCAAAAGAGCGAAGTTCTTCCACTACAAAATTTGTAAACAAAAAAGTTGCAAACACTTTTCTTCTCTTGCGTCTTTTTCTTGAAATTTTCGCTAACAATTCAATAAATTCGGTTATAACTGTCTTTTTCTTGTAACAATGCAATTTTGTAATACTTCGTAAATAACATTTTTTCAACTTATAGATTCACACATTAGATTCTTTTACAAAATATTATAAAACATAATGTTATAATTGTTCCAATTGAATTTGTTAAAAAAAAAATTATAGCCCATTAAAGTAAAATAAATAAAATAAAATTATATCGACATAAACAATTAAATTGTTTTAATGTAATTTAATTGAGAAAAATCCGATTATAGCCGATTCTGTTAATACTTTTACGAACATTTTGAAAAAGAGGCAAGATAAAGAAAAGGTCTACGAAACATTTTTTAAATAACTTTTCAAGTGGCACAACAAAATATAATGTCTCGAAACGATTTCGTGACTTCAGCATGCACGCCTTAGAGCCTTCCCGATTTGATATGAATTCGGTCTAAATGTGATATTATTTTGTTGTTAAATTTAGAAAAAGTAACATTTTTCATATTGAGAGACTAAATATTTTTTTTCCTATTAATAATATTAATCTTCGATTTACTGTATGGAAACAAAAATAATGTAGAAAGTTCTTTACTATTTTTTTTTGTCAAAAATTATTTATTTTATTGAAAGTAAAGTTTTGTAAGATTCTTACAAAAATCAGTCATATGTTTCTGTCACTCATCTCGAATGAAAAAGGGAAAAGGATTTTGTATTTCACTCAAACCTAAAATCATATTTCCATTAAAACAGGCTTCAAAAACAGCAGAAATTAATTTCTCGGCTTCTCATTTCTTTGAAAAATATAAATTTGTTTGAAATGTATTGAAAATTAAAAATGATTCGAAACTCATTTTAAAATTATTGAATTTCTTCCTAAAAATACTGAAATGTAAAATTTGAATTGAATTATTTTTAATTGCAAATCAATAATATTTCTTTTGGCTGCTGGTCTGCACTACACTGTTAGAATTTTCAGTCAGTTTTCAATGACTTAACTTGTATTTCTATCCGTTATTTTTATTATAATTTCCAACTTTTGTGCAGAGCGAACCTTACATTTCGCGAACTTCTTCTTTTTATCCTCGTATCCGCATTAAAAAATACTAACTAGACCTTCCTTTTTCCTTCTTTTTGTCACTGATTTCGATTCAGATGAATCTTGATCAATCATCAGTTTATTACTGAGAAGATTCAATTATATAATATATTTAAATATATCTTAAATGAATTTTGAATGATAATTTTTATTTTTATATAAGTTTTTCATTTTAGATTTTACTAGGGTTTTATTATTATAAGTATTTGTATTATTTTTTATTATTGTTTATCACTTAAAATTAAGTATCTACCTCGTAGATTTTCTTTTCTCTGCATAGCTTGTATCTTCTGCCATCCTTCTCCAGATTTTGTTTAATGGTTAAGTTAATTACAAATTTCAGATAAAGAGTTTTAACGTGAAATTAAACGTTAAATCCAAATAATCTTTGGTCATTTTTGAGGACCTCGTTCGATGTCGTTCGAAAAATGAGACGATACGATTCGAAATTTAACAAATGAATACACAATATGATCGTTCGAAAAAAAGGGACTGATAACGAACGACCTCGAGTGAAACAGTTGAATTTCTGGTATCAACGTGAATCAATAGCCGGCAATAATAATAAAATTGCAATTAAACAAATTAGTTACTTTTATAAATTAGCGAAAAATTACGAACATTTCACAAATCGTACTAAGTGATAAACAACGTATTACCAACGTTATATTACATTTGCAAACTGTTTACAACTTGGCAACGTTAATAATTATTAACTAATTATTATTTTGTTTATCACTTCCCAGTTGTTTCTGCTTCTTTCCATGTGAGAAAATACTATCATATGATGTGCAAAACTGTATGCATAACGCAAATTATCGTTTTTTGATAATTAACGTTGCATTTTTTGCAATTCGACTCCTAAGATTTCAGCGAAAATTGCAAATGTTGCACAACCGGCAACAATATTAACATTGCAATTAAACAAATTAGGTTTAATTAAATTCTCAATGTGTTACTTAATACTACTGAATAAATATATTTATATATAGGGGAGAGTGCCCTTGGTTGGGACGTTTTTTGTTTTTTGCTCTTAAGAATAATAAATATATGAATAAAATTAATTTTGTATGCTTATACATAAGAGTGATGCTTAACTATAACTTAGAAACAGATAACATGAAATATGAAAACAAATTGTTGATTTGAGAATGATTTGTTTAAATCGATGAAAACGTCCCAACCAAGGGCACTCGGTCTTTGGTTGGGGCACGTCAGTCCTTGGTTGGGACACTTAAAAAAAATGTGTATTTATGAATGAGTGATTAAACTAAAGTGATACAATATTTAGAAAGAAGTAATAAATATAGGAAATGTATAAGGGAAACAAGATATGTCATGTAAAAGATTTTTCTGTAAATGCAGCAATATATTACAGCTGTGTAAAATTGGTCAGTTTCATAAAGTTTATATTGAACAAATAAAACAGTTCTTGATATAACTGACATTATTCACTCTGAAATATAGAGAATGATATTAACTAGAAGTATTATATATGTATACATATATATTTATTTATTAATTTTACAAAAATTTGAACAATAAAATATATGAAACTTTGGAATTGGACTTTTTGTCCATCTAGAACATGTTAACAAATCTTCAAAATGTCGGATAATCGAAAACAATTATTTTTAAGTGGAAATCACATAATTCCATGAACAATTATTACTCGATTTACTTATTTAAAGATATAGCATTCGTAATAGCATGTTTTATAGGTTATACATTGAAAGAAAAACGACTTCTGCCAAGTTAACTTAATATTCTTATGTGGAATTTTTATAATCATTATTTTATAAAGTTGAACAGCTTGCCTCAATGTTGTTCTCAATAAACAATCGCTATTTACAACATCGACGCTATTTACCAGCATTTTTCTTCTACTGTTATCGAAAGCGAAAACAAAATCAAATGTAATGAGCATGCGCGAAGTGTCCCAACCAAGGAACGTGCAGGTGTCCCAACCAAGGAATACTCCGTGCGCATAGAAAATTATTTTTTACACATAGTTAGTGTTAGTATTTTTGAAAAACATGAATGGTTATATAAAACTAATTAAATTCCCTGCAAGCAGATATTTTTTATTTTGCAAAAATATTTTGATAAGATAATAAAAATTCACTGGAAAAATACCCTAACATTTTACTTTTGATAGCTGTGAGTGATTTTCGTTCATATCTGGGGGTAAGCTAAACAAAAATAATTTTCACTTTAGCCATTCATGCCTTGTAATAAATGAAAACTGAAATAATTTTTTCAGATTTTTAATGCTTAATCTATAACATTTATCCCCGCTGTCCCAACTAAGGACCGTCCCAACCAAGGGCACTCTCCCCTACAATTATTTTTCTAATTAATATCCTCCATTTAATTCCTCCATATCAAACACTCCATATTAAATATTTCAATCAATAAAAATGAATAAATCAATCAAAATTACTGTTTGAATTATTTAAAATTACTGATAAAATTAATCAAAATGACTGATTAAATCAATAAAAATGACTGTTTAAATTATTCAAAATGACTGATAAAATTGATCAAAATGACTGTTCAAATTATTCAAAATGACTGATAAAATTAATCAAAATGACTGATTAAATTAATCAAAATGACAGTTTAAATTATTCAAAATGACTGACAAAATCAATCAAAATGACTGATGAAATCAATCATAGTGACTGTTTAAATCAATCAAAATGACTGATTTCAAAAGTCAAAATGACTGATTAAACCAATAAAAATGACTGATTTCATCAGTGATTTAAAATGACTGATTTGAAACAGTAAAAATGACTGATTCAAATTTAGAGTGTATACAGTTTGTATAATTGATTTAGTGGATTTTTTGATTGGATAACATAATGTGGCACGAATACATTGCATGGTATGTACTATAATAATTTTTTCAGATTCATCATAGCTATCCGTCATAATTTCAAATTATAATAATTATATATAATTCTTGAGGTTTTTTGAAGGTTTCTCGTTTCTTTGAAAAAATTTTTGAAGGTAATAAAATAACTGCCGGTGTAGAAAAAAGAGGAAAACTTTGAAAAAAACGAGTAACAATATACAATTCAGGAATTGCGTGAATATTTTTTTAAAGTGAATATATTTTTCTTTAATAATTTTTGTAAAGTAATCGAAACATTATCAAAATTTTTAATTTATTTTCAATAAGTTTCATTACTTTCGCCTACTTCTCGGATTTTTCAACCTTCAGCGAATCGTTCAAACCATTTTTACTGGTTTAAAGAATGATTATCTTTTAATATCGCAAAAAAATATGTTAAATTTCTTGAATATTGCGTTCCCAAAGGAGAAGAAAAAAATAAACAGAACTGGTGCGATATTCTAAATAGAAAAATTATTTCAACAGACAAAAGAGTGATAATTTTCATAAAGTTTTAATGAATTATTGAAAACCATAACAAATGTATCTTATTAGAAAGTATAGTTTTATAAAAACACTAAAAGAAGGAAAAATACATTGAATGTAAAATAATGACTCAAATAATTCCGAAATAAACTCCTATGTTTGTTGGAATAATTGGAATAATATATAGATAAGTATATAATAAAAATAAATATATATAAATAAAAATATATAATAAATTTGGAATAATATCGCGCCAGTTCTGTTTATTTTTCTTCTGCTGCTTTGTAGATGCAATGTTTATGGAATTTAACAGATTTATCGCAAGTGTTGACGATCTGCAGGGACCTTGCGCCTCATATATGGATTTGAGCTTCCAAGAGGAAAAAAATTTGCCTCCCGATAATCATTCGTTGCCTGCTAGGGAGGCTGCCAAATGGCAGAGTGGGTGAGGATTACTTTGCCTGATCAACAAAGGAGGACGTCATTTACTGTGCGATAGGTATGCCTGGCATCTGAGAGGTATAATCTCAGAACGTTGATACCAACGAAATCCACCGAGATCCAAAATACACTCGGCGAAGGATGGCCGGATTCGGAGTACTGTCTTGAGGATAAACACGGGTATGTTACAATAGGCTTAGCAGCCTATTTACTATTTACTAACTATGACGAGGCCTAAAAAATCTCGAGCGAAAAGCTTCGTCTTCCTCGTTCTTCACAAAATTGGATAATTATCAACTGGAACGAATAAATGCTCGAGGACCGGAAAGAATAAAAAGGATTTTATATACAAATTTTCATTTTGTACATTTGTGTAACCAGTCTGTCGCAATCGGCAATTGCCTTTCAACAATGCTGATTCAACCCTACTGAAAAAGCCTACATAGTAAATTACATGGGAACTTATGTGAGAAACCTATGAATTGCTCTTACATGAAATCCCACATGGGATTATAACTTTTTTTTAAATGAAATATGTTTTGTAAGTTTTGGGTGCATAGTCGGCAATCTTGAAAACCCCCAAAATATACTGCGCAGCCCTAGCTTTCATAGAAAAATATTGCGCGCTCCTTAAATATTAATTGCAAACCCATTCATGTAGGAATCTTCATAAAAAACCCATAATAAGAGCCGATATAGATTCATATCCTATATTCCTATCTCACATCGTAATTTGAGACAGGAATTCGAAAAAGGATTCCATATGGGTTCCCACGTTTTTTTTATGTTATTTATTTTTTTTCGTAGAGGAGGTGAGAATGCATTTACGCACTGCGTGTGGGACTCGACCTAAAAAACGATAATACCCACTAAACTCACCTCCTCTTCCCGCCAACCCATGTCCTCGGAACCGCTTATCGCATTACTTTAAGGACGTGGGGGTAAGGCCAGTAAGCAGTGCTTCGGCTTCCAACTTTAAGTGCCAGCTTGGCTTTCCATCTCTTCTCAACCGACCAAGATGCACGCATCGTCCTCAACAGTGCGGTGGTACCGCACAACGGGCTCGTCGGCCTTCGGCATCTGGATGGGTGTCATACTTTAACTTGGTCGTTCTTAAGGTTTTCTCAATGAGGCTACCTCTCGGAACGACCAACACCTCATAGTCCCGGGCAGGTGGTCCGTCCGGGGTTTCTCCTCTTTTGCGGCGCAGAGGTAGCACTGCGGCTTGCTTTCGAATTCCGCAGCCCTATGGTCCTCTTTGCCACATCCCCAACCCCGCATAGCACGCTATATTCCATGCATGTTCCAGGAATATTCCAATGGAACATTGGGAATATTGCCGTGGAATATTGCTTCCACTTTTCAGGAACATTCAAATGTCCTACGTTGGGAATATTGCCGTGTAATGTGGCATGAATTTTCCTAGGGAATATTGTCGGAATATGGCCCTAAATGTGTTTTTAATATTCCTGTCGAACTTTGTCTGAACATAGCGTTGAATGTTCCCTGAATGTTTCTGTGGAATGTAGCCCGAATATTGTCATGCAATTGTGCGGAATGTTCCGGTCGAATATTGAGGCAATATTTACAACAATTTTCCACAAATTCTGTTGAAATTTGCTGCAAAACTCTTTTGAAAGTGTCAAGAAAGTTTCAGTGTAATATCACTAGCACATTGTCTTGAAAGAATAAAGTATAATCTCTATTTGAAAGAATTAAGAAATTTCTTTGAAACCGTGCTTGGCCATTTTTTTATTATTTCTTCTTGCACACAATACAACTTGAAATAGTAAAATTTATTTTGCGACCAAATACAAGTGTTTATACTAAATTTTTATTAATGTGCATTACACATCTGTTTAAAACATCTCTATTACGCCAGAACTTTGAAGAAAACGTGCTCAAAATGTTCGAATGTCTAACGAAACATGGAACATTTTAATCTTTATTTAAAAATAACTAAGATCTAAGCTTGAAATAAAAACACATTTTTTTAAAGGAGCATTTTCGTTAACTTGAATCTTCTTCACATTCGTCTTCTTCGGATTCTCCTTCAATTTCCTCTTCCATATCTTGGTCGTCCATTTCATCCGTTAAGTTTCCGTCTTCTTTGTTTTGTTTCTTGTTTTAAAATGTGAAAAAAATTAAAACATAGAACGAATGGACGAAACTTCTTTGTTGACGAGAAAAATTTGAAAATTTAATTGGATAAAGAATCAATTCTCTTGGCCACAAAAACGCTTTGGCCCGCTGAAAGCTTATAAGAAATGTTCTTGATAATAGTAGACATTTAAGTTTTTTCATTGGCAAGAAATATAAAATGAAACAAATTCAAATTTAAAGCTTAGCTTCCAAGTTTTTTCATCATTTTTTCGACCGTCGTTATAAATAAATTTTCGATGAATGAGTGTCTTCGGTCTTACGGATGTACAATCAATGTTTGACACCTAAAATCGCTTTTCTGCTCTTTACTTAAGACCCTACGACCGAAGAAACCCCTTTATCGAAATTCGGCTCATCAAGAAATATGAAGGCGGGTTAGAAAGAAAATAAGCTTAATTTGTATTTTCAAACAAAGTTTTTCAAATTTTCCGATGGACCTCAAAATGTGATGGCAAAGCTCATTCGAATCGGTAGAGTAAATCTTAATATCTCAGTCGAGTACGTCCAATGCTATAGATCTATGAACACTAAAGAAGCATATAAATAATACTAACATGTAATAAACTTACAATTCTCTGATGTATCTTTTCTTTGCACCAGTCAACCAATTGGAGGTAATTCTTTTAATTTCCACTTCTGTGGCTTTTGATCTTCTCTCTCTAATAAGAGCTGAATAAGAGGACTTTTTATTTTAATAATTCTGGATACCGCAAATTTTATTTCTCCGAGGGTGCAAATTTCTCTACGGCCCCCGCCCCTCCCTTTCCATCTCTTATAAGGAATGATTTCTAGATGTCCGCTAGGGTGACCAGAAAAAAACACTTTTGATTTTCTTAGGAGTGAAGGGCAAATAACGGTAGTTTATGCGATTGTAGAAGCCAGATTTTTTTATTTTTTATTTTAAACAATATTTAGAGGTGGCCAATCGCCTTTGAAGTTCTTATGTAATTAACATGGGTAAACTCAACTTTTTTTTCATTCAAGATTTTAACCACGAAGTTATCCACTTTTTAATTTGAACTTTCAATATGTTGTTCTTGAGGTTCTCAGAATCCTCATAAAAACATTCTTTTCATTAAAAATTCATAAAAAGTATTGATTACGGTTGCTTGAAAAGTGCCATTTTCACTGTTTTCTACCGTTTTCAAATACCAACAACGGCTCTTATAATAGTTACCTTATACTGAAATTTTAAGAATATTTTCTTTCAAGGTTCAAGATCACATTTTCTGAAAAAGCAAATTAGGAAAAGTATAAATAAGCGTGCAATAATGAAAACAAATCTGAGGGAATTTTTCAAATTTGACAGGTCTACGACTTGAGCTGTTTAATTTTCGGGGCGGAGCGCTCATCAGCTCAGCCATAAAGGTCCATCACAGTGGGTCTTGACACCATAAACTCATAAAGCAGTCCCATTCTCAGCAAGTTTTTTTCAGTCATATTTCCCTTTTTCAGAAAAGTGGATAATAATAATTCAGGGGACTCTAACTAATCCTGTTATAAAGTCACATCGATGAAAAGAGCTGGGGTTACACTTTTACGATCGACTCTTCACTTACCGAAATTGTCAGCTTTTGCAATGACAACTTTCAAAGACGATGGGCCACCTCTAAATATTGTTTAAAATTGAAGAAAAAAAAATCTGGCTTCTAGAATTGCGTAAACCACCATTATTTGCCCTTCACTCCTGAGAAAACCGAAAGTGTTTTTTTCTGGTCACCCTAATGTCCGCCTCCGATTTTCTTCGATCTTAGATATATGTTAGGTGATCAAAAAATAAGAAATACTGGCTCTTTCATTTTATTGCGTTTTCATATTTAGATGGTGAAATAGCCCCTCAAACTATTTGGCTGAAAACACGACAATTCATAATTCAAATAATAATCTTTAATTGTATGATATGAAAGCTTTAAACTACCACCAAATTGCAAAATACGCAAATGTCAAAGTCAAAATTTGTGCATTACGAGTTAAATCACCCCTGATTAGTCAGTTACGTTCATCTTGTAATAAAAAATACAAATATTGCATAAAGTTTGAACAAATGCAGCAAAAATTAATTCAAACCGTAATTCGCGGGCACTCAACCCAAAATTAGAAAATTATTGTTATTTTGGTGGCAAATTAAGGTTATGTCTTTTTTAATTAGAGTTTGCATGACATTAAGTTTCTAAATAGGTTAATATTAATATAGTAATAAATAATATTTTTAAATTGAGAAATGATTACAAAAGTGTATGAATGACTTTGGCTGATGCTCATGAATACAAATTATTTCTATTAGGTCTATTATTTTTAATTAAAATTTTAAAAGTCATCATTATTGATTTTAATAATTATGTTCCTGGAGTATTGTGTCTATTTGTCCAAACTGATATTAGAGGATACAAATCGAAAAACAAAATTCGAAGAATCTGAAAAAAAATATTTTAAATGTAATTTATCAGCGAAAAAGCTGTAATTGCTCTTCAAATTTATATGCTGCAGAGTTTAAGGCCTGAGAAAGAATGATAGATTCATACACTATATGCATGGTGAAAAGGTTTACTATAATTAGGATGTAAGCATACTAAGACTTCCTTTTTACTGAATGTTGAAAGTACTTAGACGAAGTGTCTAGCAGTACCGGAAACAAATAAAAAGACGCACACTGAATTTCGGTAAACCTAGCCCCCTTTCTATTTTCACAATCTGAGTGAAGCGAATTTTAGTGGCACGGTCATACCTGAAATAAAACAATGGACGACTAAAATATGAAGAAAGATTTAATGTTGTGTTAGACTATTCTATTAAATTTACCTAAATATCGGTCTGTAAAATAGAACAAAAATCAAGTCTGTGTAGAGTAATGGAAAAACGACTACTTCTTTCCTTCTGGACATTTTCCATAACTTTGCCTCCAGTTCTTGTAAGAGCCAAGAGAAAAGTCCGTCGCTGAGAATAAAAGAAATGGAACCATCCTTCAGTGAAATACAATTATTTTCTTGAGTTTTAGCATTCAATTGAATCTAACTCAAGATTAAGAATTTATAATGCTTAATGTTATCTGCACCGCAATGAAGAAGTCAACTAGAATGACACATGACATTTTGACGTATTGTAAACAAATTCCTCGGTGGTAGAAGCAGGCCTGTCAAATGTAATCTAGTAGGTTGTGATCGTTCAGTTGAAAAATTTTGTTTCGACTGAACGATCACAACCTACTAGACTACATTTGACACGCCAAACAACAACATTTTCTTGACATGAAATAATTTTAACCGTTCGGAGATCTGTATGATCAGCCACATAATTCTAGTGTTTTCAACATTGATTTGATATCAAAGGAAAGCGACAGATTATTATCTTGGCCTTAAAAAAACTGGATGCCGATATTTAGGTAAATTCAATAGATTAGTCTGGTAAATGGAAAGGGGGCTAAGTTTATCAGAATTCGGTGAGCGTCTTTTTATTTGTTTTCAGTAAAAAGGAAGTCTTAGTTTGGTTACAATTTCTTGACTTATAAAATACAGTTTAAAAAAATTTCTACATTTTTTTAATTTTTTTTTACCGATCTCTATCATAAAATATGAAACTTGGACAAGTAGACACAAAACTCCAGAACAGATTATTAAAAGCAATAATGATTTGTTAATTTTTAATTCAGAATAATAAACTTGATAGCAATAATAGGTATGTATATGGAGCAAAGCCAAAGAACATTCATCAAATTCTTTTGTGATTATTTCTCCATTCAAAAATATTACTTGAAGGTACCACATCAACAGATATTTGCAACTTAATGGTAAAAATATAATTAATTTCTCAAAAAATACTTTGTAGCATACAATTTCACAAGAGGGCTACAGTATTGTGCAGTTAAAAGACGACGAAACATTTCGTTTAGTGGCCTCGAAGTGGATTTTGCGACATTACGACAAGAAAATTTATTGCAAGTTACCACCAAACGACGATAAGTTACTGTACAATACTGCATTAATTAAACTAACTGAAGGGAACGATTCTTGGAAATCTAAGGAATTGCTCGAACTAAAGTATCAAACAAGTAAGATGCTGAAACATTAAGCAATAAAAACTATGACATAATAAAATTATTAAAACTTTTGGAAACATAAAAGATTATTGGCCTAGTTTTGTGAGTTTTCAAGCAATTAGGGATGTAAAAAAGTAAGAAATTTCGCGTCAAGTTTAGACGGGTTTCTTGTGTCCAACTGAACAAGCTAGTAAATGACACTTGCCATACAGATTATTGTTCAGCATACGTGCACGGGAAAATAAATATGTGGAAGATTTCACTCACTAGGTTCTTTCAATGGATTTACATAAAATTCTTGAATTGGATTGAACAAAAGCTCCATATTAATTCCATTTTCGACATAAATTGTCTAATAGATGATTCTCTTACAACTCGCTTTCCTGATTACGGGGAAAAACTACCCCTAAATATAAAAATATTCATATAAAAAATGGAAAGCATGTATCATAAATTAATTTAATTACAAAAAAAAACATATGCGGAAATTATTTCATAATAATAGAATAGTTTAATAATTTATAACGTACCAATATCATTGAGAGATGAATTACTCATAATTACAACCAAAATTACAACCTACCACAAAAGGAAAAGCACCCTTATAGAACACGTCGTGTCTGCATTGTAATATAACATTTACAAGATGGTCAACTATTCCTAAATTTTAAGATACGCAAATTTCAACGGAAAAACTTGAAAAAATATAGTATGTTACTAGAATAGTTCTTTGATAATAATTATCACCCCCTTGATAATAATTATTATCCGCTTGATGCTGTTGGTTGATTATAATCTAGGAACAGCGTCAAGTGGTGAACTACGCTTAATTATTTAGTTATGTCTATCTTGAAATAAAAAAATGCTAAATCGCATAAGTTTTAAAGAAATGCAGCAAAACTTCATGCAAACTGTAATTCAAAAAGACATAACCTTAATTTGCCACCAAAATAACAATAATTTTCTAATTTAGGGTTGAGTGCCCGCGAATTACGGTTCGAATTAATGTTTGGTGCATTTGTTCAAACATTATACAATATTTTTATTTTTTATTACAAGATGAACGTAACTGACTAATCAGGGGTGATTTACCTCGTAATGCACAAATTTTAACTTTGACATTTGCGTATTTTGCAATTTGGTGGTAGTTTAAAGCTTTCGTATCATACAATTAAAGATTATTATTTGAATTATGAATTGCCGTGTTTTAAGCCAAATAATTTGAGGGGCGATTTCACCATCTAAATATGAAAACGCAACAAAATGAAAGAGCCAGTATTTCTTATTTTTTGATCCCCTAACATATATCTAAGATCGAAGAAAATCGGAGGCGGACATCTAGAAATCATTCCTTATAAGAGATGGAAAGGGAGGGGTGGTGTTCGTAGAAAAATTTGCACCCTCGGAGAAATAAAATTTGCGGTATCCAGAATTATTAAAATAAAAAGTCCTCTTATTCAACTGTTATTAGAGAGAGAATATCAAAAGCCACAGAAGTCGAAATTAAAAGAATTACCTCCAATTGGTTGACTGGTGCAAAAAAAAGATACACCAGAGAATTGTAAGTTTATTACATATTAGTATTATTTATATGCTTCTCTAGTGTTCATAGATGTATAATATTCGACGTACTCGACTGAGATATTAAGATTTACTCTACCGATTCGAATGAGCTTCGCCATCACATTTTGAGTTGCATCGGAAAATTTCAAAAACTTTGTTTGAAAATACAAATTAAGCTTATTTTCTTTCTAACCCGCCTTCATATTTCTTGATAAGCCGAATTTCGATAAAGGGGTTTCTTCGGTCGTAGGGTCTTAAGTAAAGAGCAGAAAAGCGATTTTAGGTGTCAAACATTGATTGTACATCCGTAAGACCGAAGAAACTCATTTATCGAAAATGTATTTATAACGACGGTCGAAAAAATGATGAAAAAACTTGGAAGCTAAGCTTTAAATTTGGATTTGTTTCATTTTATATTTCTTGCCAATTAAAAAAATTAAATGTCTACTATTATCAAGAACATTTCTTATAAGCTTTCAGCGGGCCAAAACGTTTTTGTGGCCAAGAGAATTGATTTTGTATCCAATTAAATTTTCGAATTTTTCTCGTCAACAACGAAAGGTTCGCAAAAGTATTAAGAAAGGAGTTTCGTCGCTTTGAAAAGTTGTACCGCTTACTTTGTTTGTGTTATTTTACGTCGTTCACGACTTAAAGATAGCGAGTCTGCCTGATTAGAAATGGATTCGTTCTATGTTTTAATTTTTTTCACATTTTAAAGCAAGAAACAAAACAAAGAAGACGGAAACTTAACGGATGAAATGGAGGACCAAGATATGGAAGAGGAAATTGAAGTTGAATCCGAAGAAGACGAACGTGAAGAAGATTCAAGTTAACGAAAATGGTCCTTTAAAAAAATTTGTTTTTCTATTTCAAGCTTAGATCTTAGTTATTTTTAAATAAAGATTAAAATGTTTCATGTTTCGTTAGACATTCGAACTTTTTGACCACGTTTTCTTCAAAATTCTGACGTAATAGAGATGTTTTAAACAGATGTGTAATGCACATTAATAAAAATTTAGTATAAACACTTGTATTCGGTCGCAAAATCAATTTTACTCTTTCAAGTTGTATTGTGTGCAAGAAAGAATAATAAAAAAATGGCCAAGCACGGGTTCAAAGAAATTTCTTAATTCTTTTAAATAGAGGTTATACTTTATTCTTTTAAGACAATGCGCTAGTGATATTTCACTGTAACTTTCTTCACACTTTCAAATGAGTTTTCCAGCAAATTTCAACAGAATTTTTGGAAAATTGTTGTAAATATTGCCTCAATATTCGATCGGAACATTCCGCACACTTGCATGACAATATTCGGGCTACATTCCACAGAAACATTCAGGGAACATTCAACGCTATGTTCAGACAAAGTTCGACAGGAATATTAAAAACTCATTTAGGGCAATATTCCGACAATATTCCCTAGGAACGTTCATGCCACATTACACGGCAATATTCCCAACGTAGGACATTTGAATGTTCCTGAAAAGTGGAAGCAATATTCCACGGCAATATTCCCAATGTTCCACTGGAATATTCCTGGAACATGCATGGAATATAGCGTGCTATGCGGGACATGACTTCGTGCGGTCTGGGCCGTCGCCACCGGCTGCCACATGGCCTGTGCGTACCAGTATCGCAGCCAGTTCCTCTGGCAGCTCCACGAAAGCCTTCAGATTGCCTCTGAAGGGTCTTTTCGTAAGGCTGACCTTCACTTCACCGATATCCTGATCACCGAAGTGGCTTCTAACGCCCCCCTCGATTTCCTCGGCTTCACTTATTGGATCGAGGTCCAAAACCTCGATCTCGGCACGGGGGACGAGCTCGCGTACGTTACCCCCTACCCCAACCGCCTTCTTAACGGCAGTCGAAAATTCGGCTCTCCCCTTTGTGTTAGGTCCGAGCTCCACAAGGACATCTCCGTTTCTGGTTTACCTGGCTCCCTTGATTTTTACACCAAGGTCATCAGGCTTCACCTTTTGCTTGAGGTCCTTGAGGACCTCGCCGTAGCTTAGACCCTCGGCCATTTTTGATGAGAACCGCTTCGAGCCGAGCTCGCGTCCGCACCTTCTTCACCTGCTTCCTGATGTTAATGTCAGGCCTGCTCTCTCCGTCTGGCTTCTTCGGAGTCGAGGACGCTTCTGCTGTAGTGTGCGTCCTCGGTTTCTTTTTCTTCGGTCTAGAAGAGCCTACCTCAATGGGACTCAGGGTGGACTCCCGTTCACGCTTCCAAGCGGGAGTTTCCATGGCTTATTCCGCCTGGGTCCCCGTTTGGCTGGTCTCTTTCGCCGCTTCACTCATCTTGCTAGCAATCGCCCGCTTCCTGTATTTTTCCGCGACCTCCCATCCAACATCCTTTATCGCCTTTCGGTAGGAACCTTCAGCGTAGCTCAAGCTCGTTGCCAGCTTTTCCATTAGAAGCTGTGCCTCCTTCAGTCTATCCCTAATAGGCATGAACATGTTTCGCTTCGCAGTGCAGAATTCTTGCATTCTGTCCAGTACATCATCTAACTCCACATAGAGTTTTTGATCCTGCTTCATCCTTTCCTCCGCGTCCATTCGGTCTTGTCTAGCCCAAGACTTTTGACTGATGTTAGGCTTCTCCACAACGTCAAACTCTCCCTCCAACTCCTCAGACACACGCCGGTTTACGTTTTGTATATTCTTCGTCATGCTGTTCCCACGAGTAGCTAGGGAAATAAAGGTCCACCCCCGCAGAGCTCCGCACGCGGGGGTAAGGTCTGCATACTCTAGGAGGCAACCTGGTATCCTAGAGACACCGTTAACGACACCACACCCCTGGTGCCATGCAGTCTTCGGCACGGTTGGTTAACGCCTTGACTTGGAGGTTTTTCCTTCGGGACCATCCCTGGACCATTGTCCGCGACTGCTTATTGAGTTGTTTAACCGTATTCAGCAGAAACCCTCGGTACAAGGCCCCCCTATTCGCAGTCCGGGGACGCGGCCGGTAGCCTGGTCAAAGGCGCCGGGATATAGGTTCCCGCGTAGGTTTCAATGTAGTTTACTATGTAGGCTATTTCAGTAGGTAAACACATCCAGTCGATTTTAGTTTCCTAAGTGTCGTAGTCATCTAACAAGTTATTACTGCAAAGTACATAGTACATACTGCAAATAGGGTTGGATGTACGATCCATCAATATTTTCTCTCGGCTGTTGCCTTATTCTGTTAAGTATAAGCACCACTATAAAGATGCTATAGCTTACTATTTATTTAATAATTTGTTATTAACAATAAAACTTAAGAGTTTGTGACATACTTTGTTGGTGGATCATTACACTCAGAGAAATGATTGGATAGTCTGCCCCGTAATTTGTTTGCTGTAGCCAATTTTGTTGGACGCTGGGACGCCATCCACTTAGTGGACTGAGACAGCCACTTTCAATGGACATGGTGATGTTGGTTGTGCCAGGCAACTAGTTGGTGCGGTGAAGCAGCGGGATAGCTGCCTTATCCAACTTTCTGGGTCGGAGCAACTGCTCAAAATTTTACCGTGCCGTTGTGTTGTCTGACTCACCTATTTCGTTCGTATTATTTTGTATTAAGTTTGAAACTTTCCGAAAATATGCCTCTTGTCACCCTTAAAAAGTGTGCAAAACTTCAGCCCGAAAGAATTATTAGTTTTCATAAAAACTCATTTCTTATTAAACCCTCCGTTTGGCACATGGGTCCGACTATTTTGAACATTCTACGGCGTTTTTTTTTTTTAGTTTCTCTTGGTATTTTTCCATTTAAACTGCCTTTTATATTCTCTTAGCATCTTGCATACACATATCCCTGCCTATGAAACAGCACTGGGCCGCCAGTGCCGTTTCAGTGACTGTTTGTGCTGATTTCGGTACCTAAACAGCACTCACAGGGGGACCTTTAGGTCTGCTTTTTTTTGTTTGAATTGATACTTTCCTCAATGAAAGGTACGAACCAGAGGTTTTCTCAGAAAAATCAAGAAGACGCAATTTTGACCCATTTTCGAGAAAAATGTATTTCAAAAATTGTAAAACGGATGGTCATCGAGCCGGTGTAGAAGTATATCGAAGAGTCGGTAGCTCCCTGGTAGAGCGCTCGGCTGATGGCCGCAGGGTTGCGCGTTCGATTCTCGTTAACCATTCTTTTTTTTATTCATTAAAATGCTTTTTCATTCCATTTTTGAAAAACATTTGATAGAATTATCCCATTTAATGATTATTTATTCCTTATTTTCAATAAAAACTCGTTTAATAGTATTTTTATTACCACTCGTTTGGAAAGTTGTGCATTTTATTAAAATTATTTATTCTTCAATAGTTTCCAGTATCTATATTATTGAATTAAAGTAGGAACAATGTGAAAAAATACACTTTCAAGACACTTGTGATTCTTGTCAGTAAATATCTATGAAATGAGTCACTACATCCACTGGCATTTCGTATTTACTATTTGAATTTTTATTTCAAGTGCTTCGTTCCAACTTTAATTTAATAATATAGATACTAGAAACTATTGAATTATAAAGAATTTTAACAAAATGCACAATTGTCCAAACGAGTGTTAATAAAAATACGATTAACAGAGTTCTCATTGAAAATAAGGAGTAGATAATCATTAAATAGTATAATTTTATCAAATGTTATTCAAAAATTAAATAAACAAGCATTTTAATGAATAAAAAAAAATGGTTAGTGAGAATCGAACGCGCAACCCTGCGGCCATCAGCCGAGCGCTCTACCAGGGAGCTACCGACTCTTCGATATACTTCTACACCGGATCGATGACCATCCGTTTTGCAATTTTTGAAATGCATTTTTCTCGATAATGGGTCAAAATTTCGTCTTCTTGATTTTTCTGAGAAAACCTCTGGTACGTACCTTTCATTGAGGAAAGTATCAATTCAAACAAAAAAAAGCAGACCTAAAGGTCCCCTAGTCAGAGTGATGCGACGGTCATATAATGGTCCTATTGTATTCGTCACGTACCGGGCGGGCAGAGTGGTTAACAGTAGTCGGCCGCCACCAACCCGAATCCCTTTTTAAATTTTTCTTCAAATTGTTAACACTTTTTTAAATTTATTAATTGTCTCATTATATATATTTTATAAATATAAATTATATACTAATATACTATTCTGGAGTTATATGTTGAATTGGGCGTATCTCATTCCATTTACGAGATATATTATATTCATTCCAATTTTAAACTTCTAAAAAAAAGTTAGATATCTGAAATGATCGAAACCCGTAGATTCTGAATTTCTAACTTTCGCAGAGGTAATTTCGAAATTTCACAAATTTTGATTTTTAATTTTTAATCCCTTTCCGCTGGTTTACTTAATAGCTCAGACGCATGTATAAAGGCAACTTCTGCAGGCATTTAAAACTGGAATCTGAGTAGCTTTCAACGAGCAGCACTGAAACGGCACTGGACAGTGCCGTTTCAGTTGCTTTGAATCGGCAGGGATTTGAACGTTATAAAGTAAACCCTTACTTCTTCTGATTCCACTGCCATCACATGACTCACTTCTCATACCCTCACTTTCACTAATTCCCTTCCCACACTGCCCAGTCAGTCATTAACCCTAATTTTCACCCCTCCCTTCTCTTACTTTTCCCTCATCTACTTTCCATCTTCTCAATTCCCCTACATTTATTCCCCACGCATCCCACCCACGCACATTCTCACCCCCTTTACTTCTCTTACTTCGCCTTCCGCCCTAGAATAAGAGCTTTACTATTTGTTATTAGACAATATTTGACGTATTTTTTTAATTTCTTTTCCTAAAGTAAATTTTCAGATGTAAATCTTTAAAACAAAAAGGTATATATATTATAGTGAATCTGATAAACAATTAATGGTAAGAGTTGCTGAGATATTGAAATCAGGCCCTCCAAGTCTCCTTGCATTTGTTTGTTACAAGGTTTTGTTGGCATTGCTTATTTGAAATGATTAAATATAGAAATCAATTTTTCACAATATATAATGATCATAAAGTATTAGGTGCGCAACTTTGCTTCTGCCGTTTTTCGATAGAAGGCTGCAGCGGTAAATGCCGGTTGCAATAGACAGGTCAAGAATTTCATACATTAAGCTTGAACATCGGTCAACATAACGACAGCACCAAATTAGTGAATTTGTGTTTGCATCAAAAATTTATTTTCGATCGAAGATGTCAGTTTTCGAGCCAAATTCTCGTTTTTTGCGGGAAGTTTTGATTTTCTGCTTTCATTTGAAGAAAACTGCGGCTGAGGCTCATTGAATGCTTTCAGGTGCTTACTGTGAAGCTGCTCTTAGTGATAGAACGTGTCGTGAGTGGTTTCAATTCTTTATGAGCGGTGATTTTGATGTCAAGAACCGGCATGGCGGTGGAAGAAAGAAAATGTTCGAAGATACTGAACTGGAGGCAATACTTGCTGAAGACTAGTGCCAAGCACTCGAAAAGAAATTTGGAAACACCTTAAAGCCATGGAAATAATTCAGAAGCAAGGAAATTGGGTTCCGTACGAATTTGGGTACGAATTGGGTTTCGTACGAAAGACCGGTCAAGAAATACTTGGAAACCCTGAAATGGGAAGTCTTACCCCACCCGCTGTACTCTCCAGACTTGTTTCGATCGACGGCACATGGCCTGGATGAGTAGCATTTCCTTTCTTATGAAGAAGTCAAAGAATGGATCAATTCGTGGATCGCCTCAAATGACGAATCGTTTTTTCGAGATGGTATCCGACAATTGCCCAAAAGATGGCAAAATGTAGTGGCCAGTGACGGACAGTACTTTGGATCATTAAAAGGTAATCACTTTTTAAGAATAAGCCTCAAATTTGAGGAAAAACGGCGGAAGCAAAAATGGCGGAAGCAAAGTTGCGCACCTCATACAAAAAAATATTATGAATGATTTAAAATTTACATTGGCAAAAAAAAGTATTCCTTCCTTTGAATTTAAAATCAATAATTTATTTGTAAAGAGTACAATCAAATAATTATTTCACCTTGCACTGTAAAAGACTATTTTGTGAAATGAAAATTAATTTGTATTATTTCCACAATGATGATTTATTATAAAAAATTGATTTACACATGTAATATTTTCAAAAAATTGAGCCATTTACAGCCAATGAGGCTGCCAATGCAACGCATGTGCAGTGCAGTTGGGGAGCACTGCTTTTACTTGAATCAGAATTTTCGTGGATGTCGCCCGGAAATTTGTTCAAATGTTGGAAAAATTAATCCATTTTTTTGTTTTGAAGAAAGTGATATTTGTAGGTGGTGCAAGCCCCATGAAATACGTATTTCCCGTAAGAAAAAAATACGTTTTTGTAAATTTCATTCAGAATCGTCAACATTAGCTGCATCGAGTTAAAACTCAACATTTCTCTTCACAAATAGCAACAGAATACGAATAAAATATTACTTTTTGAAAAAATGGGTTTTGCGAGTTTTTGGCGCTAATTATGGTTCTTTGCAGTTTTTTGAATGCAAATTATTTCTGATATAATAAATACTACCTTATGCTGATAATTATATATAACATATATATATATAGCAATTGCTCAAACAAATTATTATTGTTTATATCTATCTTCTTTTGTATTATTACTGGATAGTTTTGGCTTATTTTGAAATTTTTAACTATTTGTCTATTTTTCACTTGGAATGACTTATTAATAATTAATTATTTAGTTTGTGAAGAGAAATGTTGAGTTTCAGCCTCGAAGGTACCCGCGGGTAATAAGGCCTAGCTAAGGGATATTTGCAATAAAATGAAAAATATCCAATTTAATCACCAGATTTTAATAATAATCATTATTTAAGTACATTTTATATAAAATATAAACGAAAAATGGTAACTTTTATCATAAACAAAAACATAATTAAACATTTTTCAAAACCTTGCCAGTAGCTAGGTGGCTAACTGTGCGGTTTGACTGTTTTGTCGGCTCCGGTATTTTCGATTTTCTCGGTGTCTAAATTGACTATTTTATCAGTGATTTGGTGGTGTTGAAGAAGGCGTCTACTTCCTGATAGGGTGTTCGATCGGCGGAGCAGAACTTTACAATCGCCATTCATAATTTGCCTTCTAAAGGTTTGGTGAGTTTTGCTTGCATTTACCGCTAACGTAATGGATACGTTTTCATTGGTCCGCTTTCCAATGTGCCGACAGCGTAGCGGCTACGGAGCCTAAATCCTACTATGACATTGTACTTGGCACGGGAGTAGATCGGGTTGCCTGCGCGAAGGGATCTTTATCCCTGTCATCTATTTTTGAACGAAAACGATATTTTTCGTTATGATGCAGAATACCGACCTTAAGAATATCATTTTAAAGCCCAACTGTAATACATGTAGTGGAACAATTCAAAGAGTTGCTATCTACTGTGAATCTTGCAACGAAGCCTACCACCCGAAATGCACTGAGTTCTATGAGATTCCTCATAAGCAAAAAGTCCTTACGGTCTGCAGGCAGTGCCACTCCAGCTTTAGCTTTGCTGATGAGGCTTCCAAAGTCTCTTCTTTTATAACAAGCGATATTATTCTTGGCGAAGGGGCCCCAGCTTCTCACTCTCTAGAAACTTCTAACCGCAATGCTCTTTCGGAGGATACTCTACTCAGTTGTCACAATTCCCTGTTGAGTTCAACGAAGGAGGATACGTCACTCACGCGGCATGCCCCAATAAGCCCAACAGAACCAATTGTCCATCAACAACCTGCTGCTACAACCCACAGTAGCCAACCTTCTGCTGATTCTGATTTTGTTTTTGGGATGATCCTAGCCAAACTTAATCTGATCTGCGAGCGCCTCGATAAAGTGGAAGCAATCGGTGTGAAAACAAGTGAAACCTTGAAACTGCAATGTGCTGATTCGGCTTCCATTTCGGCCCAGCTACAATCGATCGCCGCTCAAAATGATAACCTTCTCAGCAAAATTGAGTCGGTGTGTTCCAGAATCTCCAAAGTTGAAGCTACACAAGAGCAGTTAGCTAGGGATAATTCCGCTCAGAAAGCAGCCATAGAAGATATAAAAGTTTTTCATGGAGAAAGGATTACCCGCTTGGAAGATGCGATCAGAGACAGAGAGGTGATCATTACGGGTTTTCCAATGTCTGCTCACGAAGATCTCACGAGTGTTGTTGAGAAAATTGGGGTTTTAACCGGCTCCAAACTGCTCAAGGGGGATATTGAGGATGTCTTTCGCATTCCATCTAAAGCTCAGAACCAGCCGAAACCAATAATCGCTCGGCTCTCTAATGCTAGGGCTCGCTCAGACCTGATCTCCTCCAAAATAAGAAATAAAAAATCACTAACGGTCCACGAAATTGATTCTAACTTGGAGGGAGGGGCAGTACACGTGAACCAAAACCAACCAATGGATTGTTACTTACGCCTGAAGTCAGTCAAAGAAAAGATACGTCATGGAAAGCTCGACGGTAAGGCATGGATCTTCAGGAAATCAGTCTGGATCAGAGACGCAAAGGATGCTTCATTTAAACCAGTGAGGGTCACAGAGGGTGTGGACCTTGACTGTTTCTTGAAAACTCACCTTAGCTCACCATCGACGTCAGCTCAATCCTGACTTGACTCCTTAAACCAGCCAACTAATGGCCACGGGCCTGATTCTTCGTCGCAACACTACTCTCAGCTTAGACTCTCAGACACCACTGGCTTTTCTCCACAACGTTCGTGCCCTAACCTAAGACATCCAGATACTACCGGTATGTTAAACACTCTATCTGGCTTAAACTTCTCGAGTTCATATTTCAGCAACTCGTGCGACTCTAGTAGCAGTAGTTTAGGGCCCCCTTTGGTACCGACGTCTTTCTCTGTTAATCCTCTTAGTTCTTCGGCCACTGTTTTTGATGTCTCACCTCCGGGCCTTAACCAAACGTCAGCTAATAATTCTAATTTACGATCATTACGTGTAGGACATATTAATGCTAGATCTCTCTTACCAAAGTTGAATTATATTATAGACCTAATTTACCTACATAATTTAGATATTATAGCTATCTCCGAGTCGTGGCTCCATAAAGAAATTCCCAGTTCAGCGGTGGCTATTAATGGCTTCAATGTGATACGAACGGACCGAAAAAGCCTTGTTGCTCGTAGAGGGGGAGGTGTACTGATCTATATTAGAGACGACTTGCGGTTCGACTTATTAGTCGATGATTCGATGCCTCCTAGGGGGCGTTTGACAGAGGATATCCCTGTAGACATCTGCGCAATAATAATACATCTGAAAAAAATAAAAATTGGCTTCGTAGCTGTCTACAGGAGTCCTAAGTCGAATGCTGCTTGGGATGACGATTTGGAGGACGTGCTGATTCATGCGAGTGGTGCAGCTGACTATATATTATGTGCAGGAGATTTCAATATCGATGTCTCTCGCACGGACCAGCCATGTTGGAGGAAGCTTAATGATCTCATTCGCTCTTTTGCCCTAAATCAGATTATCGACGAACCTACGCGTACTACAGATAATTCCTCTTCAACAATCGATCTAATCTTGATAAACGAAGAATTACAGCCGTCGAATTCTGGAGTCATTAAATTGTCAAAACCGTTTGATCACGATATAGTTTTCTGCATGCTAGATGTGAGGACAGTATCTAGGCCGGGTATATTCCGCTTTGGGAGGGATTTCAAAAGAGTAGATATAGATATGTTTGATAGGGCGGCAAGAGCGGCGAATTGGGACAATGTACAAATGGCTGAAACGGTGGACGACAAGGTGAACTGCTTCTCTCAAACTGTCCTATCCTTGATAGACTCCTTTTGCCCACTTCGAAAATTCAGAATTGCCAGACCCAAACCTCCATGGTTCTCAGATGCGGTCAAAAAGATGTCGCGAGCCAGGGATAGAGCACGATCCAAATGGCGAAGGGATAGAACAGACCCCAATCATGCCAAATACACTTGTCTCCGTAATCTCACTACGGCGGCCATGCGTCGCGAAAAGGTCGGATTTCTGTCTAGCTTCCCGAAAAGGCCCTCATCTAAACGAATATGGGAAAGGGTTAACCAAGCGGGAGTCTGGTCTGGGCAGGGAATATGCTCGTGGGAGGACCTTCCCCTTGATCCAACGAAGATCAACAACTTCCTCCTTGATACCCTCCCTCCAGCAACGGCATCGGTCAAAATAATCCAAGATCTCCTAGAGGCAGCCGAAGAAAGTAATCGCCAACCTTTTCAATTCCACGAGGTTGACCTCGGTCAGTTGTATGCAGCGATTAAATCAATTAAATCTACGGCTACCGGCTCCGATGGTATAAATAGTTCCGCGATTCTTCTCTGTGTCCCCTCCTGCTTGCCTGCTTTACTCGAAATTGTGAACTCCTCCCTGAGGACAGGGATATTCCCTACAGCGTGGAAGGTAGGCATTGTCCGCCCTCTTCCAAAATGTGACCGACCAACTTCCTACAAGGATTTACACCCCATTACTATTCTTCCTTATCTGTCAAAGATCCTGGAAAAAATTTGCCTTCAGCAGCTGTCGCCATACATAAGCAATAATGGGATCCTCTCAAATCACCAGTCTGGTTTCAGGAAAGGTTTCTCGGCAGCTACAACCTTGCTCCATGTATCAGACGAGATAGGCCGGTCAGTGGACTGTTCGGAAATCACTATTTTAGCCCTACTCGATCTAACTCGGGCGTTCGAAACCCTCGATCACCAACTTCTTCTAGCCAAACTAAAATCTGAGGGAATTTCTGGGAAAGAAATGTCTTGGTTTAGTGGCTTTCTCTCGGATAGAAGCCAGCGAGTGGAAATATCGAACACCTTAGCCTCTCGATCGTCACCCATCCGACCCTTATGTAAAGGGGTCCCACAAGGTGCTGTTCTTAGTCCGCCTCTTTTCTCTGTTTACACCAACGACCTTCCAGACCCCTTGATGAAATTCCTGTCGATTATGGAAGCGGTATCCGGAGGCAAGGTGAAAGTCACGATCCACATGTATGCGGATGACACACAGGTATATATACGCTGCAAACTGGACGATCTAGATGTCGGTACAGCAGTGTTGTCCCTGGCTTTGAAATTCATCGCGAGGTGGGCTGATGAGCGAGCTCTTGTTATTAACCCTGCTAAATCCGTTATTCTTCCTACAGGCAACTTCCAAGATGCTCGTTTACCCAACTTTGAGATAGGCGGATCCGTGTTGTCCATCGTAGCTCAAGCGAAAAACTTAGGTCTTAAAATGCAATCCATTTGGAGTTTCGAGGATCATGTAACCACTAAAATCAAAGCGGCGTATCTGCGTTTAAGAAAATTGTATCCCTTCCGTCGCTCCCTTCCACTCAGGGTAAAACTGTTGCTTTGTCAGTCATTGGTACTGTCCCTCTTTGAATATGCGTATACGACATACGGCCCTTGCCTAAATGCCACTCTGAGAGAGAGGATACAGAGGGTGCAAAATGCGTGCCTCAGATTCACATATGGAATTAGAAAATACGACCATATCACACCCGCTTTGGAAGAATCTGGCTGGCTGAAAATGAAGCACAGATGGGAAGTGCAACTATGTGTCCTCTCTTTCAGGGTCCTCTCGCAAGGCGTTCCGGAATATTTATTTGATTTATTGTCATTCGTAGAAGATAAGCGAGCTAGAAAATCTCTTGCAATGAGATCCGATGGCAAGCTATATGTCCCGCGAGCGAACACATCGAAAGGGGAATCTATTTTTTCCCACGCGGCTCCACGTCTCTCAAACAGCTTAAAAAACCCGCTGGCTTCTTACTCCATCCCCACTGTAAGGAAGGAAATAACTGAACGCCTTCGCACGGTAACATGATTTGTCTCTTCATAATAAGTAATTTGATTCTTGTCTTCTTTTATCTTAAGTTCCGTATTTTAATATAAGTTCTAGAGTATTTCGCATTATGGCACCACAATCAGTTTCTATCTATTTCTGCAATGATCTCGAAAACTATATATTCAAGCCCTAGTTTTTAAGTGTCGTTTACTTATATTTTAAATTAGATTAA
>CAKNXH010063695.1:0-15797 GCA_932178445.1 Andricus quercusramuli | reverse complement strand
AATTTTACCATTCTAAGTGGTACCATTTTTTAATTTTTTACAGTGTACTCAACATGGTCTGACCTCTGAGCCCGAAAAACGATTTTTTTGTGTAGCTGTGTTATTAATATCAATATTTAAATGGAAATAACAGAATCTCGATTTGAACCTCCCGCCAAAAAATACGCGAATTTACGACCATAACTCGAGCATTAAACCTTTTTTGGCAATAAGTGTTGCTTCAAAAAATATAGGTAGCATTCTAGATCAACATCTATTTAAAAAAAATAGATAAAATAGTTTTTATTTTTAAAAAAATTGAATTTTATTTAGACAGTGTGCGTAAAATGCGTTTTCACACACCCATATGAGTGCGCAAAACGGCTTATTTTTACCCACTCATATACACGTTTTACGCACTCAGATGTGGGTATTTGTAACAATGCATTTTTACGCACACTGTGTCAAAAAATATCGTATGCAACATGTGCGTACGATTTACCCACTTGTGGTGATCGCGTGTGTAGAACCGCATTTTACGCACATGTTGCATAATATATTATTTTGCAACACCCACCTTAAAAATTGACGTTTGCATGCATGTAGATGGTGCCTAAAGGACCTCATTTGAGCAGACTTTGCGCGAAACAATTTTCGCGCATGCGCAGATTGAAGATGACTTACTTTAGACACTGGTAAAAAATCTGCGCATGCGCAAATTCGAGATGAGGTACTTTAGACAGTGGCATAGGTAACTTTAAACACTGGTGTTGGTATCTTCTTGAAATAAATTTACATTTAACTTGAACAAATGTTTTAATGATTGAAGTTTTGTTGTTAGGGTTTCGTAGCGCCCCCCCCCCCCCGGGAGGGGGGCAAAAAAGCATAAGCGTCAACATTTTTATGCAATAATTTTTTCCAAACATTTTTTTCAACCAATTTTATTTCAACATTTTTTTTCACATTTTTTTTCGAAATTTTTTTTCACACAATTTTTTTTCTTTAATTTTGTTGCCAACATTTTTTTCAGAACATTTTTTTGCACACATTTTTTTTTCAGAACATTTCTTTCAAAAAATTTTTTTCAAACATTAGAATAATTTTTTTTCTCAAATTTCTTTACTCCACTTTATGCAATATAAAATTAGTATTTTTCGTTACCACCTCCTAACAACTTTTTCGGACGGGCGTTGCAAAAAATAGCATGTGATACACGTGCGCGTAGGTGATTGGTAACTCGTTTGATTGCATCATTCGCCTGCGGTTCGAAGCACTCGTCTACGTTTTCGCACTCGCTTCGCTCGTGCGCTAACCCCCGACTCATGCTTAGAGCCTCCGGCTTATGCTGCAGAATTCACACTCGCTCACAATCACCTATTTTACGTACTTGTATCACAAATAACTATTACGTTTCTTCCCATGAATTTTATTGAATCTAGGCCTCATGAGCAATCGATCGTAAGGAAGTAATCGAATGAAACCTTATGGATACAGAACTGAATTTAATCACAATATAACATCGTAGCAAGAAGTTTCAGACGTCGTTTTACAATTTGAACTTCTTGAACTCAACAGGCACTTGACATAGTCCGTGGCTGATGATGAAAAAACTGAGTTTGTTAGAGAAAAAGTTGATAAACACATGCTGGAGTTAGAGCATGTTTTTCCACAGGCTAAGAGACATAATATCATAATAATACCTCAACAGTATTCATACACGAACCAAGTAGACCAACAAAAAATAACATCGGGAAAAATTACTTATCACATTGGTTAACAAAAAAGGTCCTTTAAAAGAACTTGTGGAAACTAAAAATATGATAGAGTTTTCAATATCTGAACCTAAGATTCATAATGCATAACATTTCAGAAATAAAATTTACAGGATTAATCAGTTTAAACGCTTTGATTTCATAGAAAATTTCAAATATGAAAATCTCTAATTATTATTCATTGTAAAGTTAGTAGAAGTTTAAACCGGGTGTGTTTTAATTTATGTTCTCTCGGCTCTAGAAGATGAAAAGCCTGATTCGCAAAAGAAGTGGAGCTAACGTTGGAAGGCTAACGAGAGCACTTTCTCAGAAATCTCTAAACGTCAGTAGCAGTTCACTAGTTTCAAGCTCGTCTACTAGAGCCTTCCTCTTGGAAACTCCAGTTCAGTTCACCGCGGTAAGTTGCTTCTTCTTCCCACCCTTTGCATTAAGTTGACATTTTTACCCATATCGAGGGAAGAGACTTTACAAAAATCCTCGCTGGCTATATTGACTGCGATGCTCGTCTCTTTCAGCTGGCCGAATAGCTCAGGCGGTAGAGCTCCAGATTTTTGTAACCGGAAGATGCCGGTTCATTTTTCGCTGCCTGCCCTTTTTGTTCTTGTTTTGCATTCATCATTCAATATTTTTCAAGCTGATGGTTCTGTCTTGCAGAACATTTAATTTCCAATTAATCAGAGAGACCGTCAAATGGTCAATCAATGTGTCTTGCTACAATGAAAAAGGTTTGAAGTTCCAGTAGTATTATATTCCAAATATGAAACAAGTTTTTCTCATATAAACGAAGTAAACAATTTTTTGAAAAACTTTATGAATCTCTATTGATAGATCATGAAAGTTCATCAAGGGTTCACTAATAGATAACACGATGCGTCTTAAAGACACGAACGAATATGAGATAGAATACTATTATATTCCCAATATAAAAAAAGTTTTTGCCGTATAATCAAGTCAAACATTTTTTTAATTTCACAAATCGGCATTGGTAGGCCATGAAATGTCGTGGAAATTTCGTCAATAAGTCACACACGGACATTTAAAAAAATTATATTATAATATTTATTATTGTTCGTACTATTACATTCATATTATTAAATTAGAGTAATGAGTGCTGCTTTTTGACACTTTCGTGATTTAATGTTTATCTCTATGATGAAATTTCAATAAAACGGAGTTTGTATTATTAAGGTAATGTAGTTTTATGGACAATCTTACGGTATTTTATAGATATCATTCTTCTAGAGTGCTTTACATGCAAATATAGAATTACATTTTTTAATTATTATTAGGTTATGTTGGACCGCGTCTAACACACGGAAACGGCACTGAAATAAATTGAATTTAGATATTCTCTTTTCCCACTGTGGTATAAGAGACGGCAAGAAAAATCAGGTGTTAAGGCTATTGGAACGATGTCCAAAAAATGGTGAAATCTGTGGAGCACTTGAATTTTGCCACTGAGATTCAATACATCGAAATTAGGGTTTTAAAAAGGCACTTAAAAATTTGTGTGGACTTAGGAAGGGTTTTTGCGGTGGCAGGACATTGTGCAAATCTCTGGCTTTTCGAAAAAATAAGATAACTGCTAAAAAGTGAGAGTGAAAAAGTGTAGCAATCACGTGAAGTGCGAAGGAAGCCGATTGACGGTGAGATGACAGCTGAGCGCTCGATTGGGCGAACGTACTGCGAAAATGCACTGTTCGGTAACAGCCACATCTGCATGCTGCTGCCACCTGTATTGGCGGGAATGTTAAATTTGAATAAAAAATTCAATTTTTTATTTTCTATTTTTTGTTTTTTGTTTACTGACGTGTCCGAATGATTGGTGAATACAAATATTACTGTCACTGAAATATATAATTAATTTATTATTGGAAAAATAAACGTGGTCTCGGAAGAGGAAAAGTGTATAAGTGATAAAAGGATGCCGCTGTGAACTCGCTCTTACTGAATATTTACTAAACCTATTTATTTTGATACTTCAAGAGTTAATAATAAATTTGAAATTTCCCTTAAAATCATTTATTGAATTATTCTCAATCTTTTCTTTACATAAATTATAATATTTGCATAACTCATTATTATATTATGTACATAAAATTATAGACTTGTAGTTGTACATACTTATTTGTTTTCTTGTAACGCAAAAGGAAAATTTGGAAATGGCGCATTAGGTAGAATCGTATACATCAGGTAAGGTCGCTTTTTACCAATTTGAAAAAAAGGTTAAATTTTTTTTAAATTCAACCAATTTTAGAAAATTGCTGATATCCGGTAACCGCATAGGAGAGGTGGTATGACCTGAAAGGTCCCCGGAATTTTTTAAATGGATATTGCGCAGAATGGTCTCCTGAATCCGACGGTATGAGGTGCTTTCGTGAATTCATGGTATTTTTTTTTACAAATCACGCTTTATCTCCTAAAATTATCGGAATTTGAACAAATTTGTGTTTGAAACTACTATATTAGGTGTTATTGAAATCAACCATTTTTGGCGTGTGCAATTTTATGCGTACCTGACACTTTTTGCAAAAAACGCAAAAAAATTATATTATAATAATCGATTTATATGCATTATTAACGGATATTTTTCAGATTTGTTTACAGAATTAATCAGATCATGACAACACCCATGAAATTTCGTTTGAAAATTTTTGTATCTGACTCATGGTTTACATTTAAAGAAACGCAAACAAGTTTTGCAACAAAGTTTCTTTGAATGCAATTGTAAATTTTTACATTTTATTTCCTCATTCTGTTAAAGGACCCATAGTGGAAAAACATTTGTCTGAGACTTTTTTTCGTATCTCGAATAATTTATTTAAGAAATCAAAAATTAATTTAAAAGAAAATAAATCTTTAAAGATCAACTGGGATTGAAAATGTTAACCGAGTTTTCTCAATATTTTTTTTTATTTACTCATGATAATTTAGCGAGACTAATGCATTCTATTAAAATTGAATTAAAAAATATTATACAAAATTTTGATTTTTCTGCACTGGGTACAATCCTGCCAATCTGAAACCTGAATTGCACCGGGGCAAGAGGTGTAAAAGGAGGCAGTTTTCAGCTAGCATGAATTATGTCCAAGGTATCTTCAGGTACTCCTCCCATTAAAATGGGACAATGGTCAAAGAATATTGAAATACTCCTCTCATGAAAAACAATGTGTGATTTCAAACTGATATTTTTATTTTATTGTTGTTTACTATGTTTCAGCTAGAATGTTTGATTTTTCTGCATTATATATATACTATTGTACTATTATTATTATTTTTGAGAATGTATGTGGTAAGGATAAGAAAAAGATGCATGGGCGAAATGTAGACTAAAAATAGAATTTCAAATAATCAAAGCAACAAATTAAGTGCATAACTAAATGTATTTCATTCCTGAAGGGAAATATTTTACAAATCACAGTCAAAGAATAATTTTCGTTATTCATACAAAAATATGGGCAATTTTCAATAACCCTTAGATTCGCTGTCCTAGTTATTTATTGGTATCGCAGGATAGGAATGAGAATAATTGCCTATGAAGAGTTTTGTTTAAAAATGATTCTAAAATGTAGTGAAATTTATCAAAATCACGTAGAATGTACAGAAAAATTGTAATAGGTTCGTAAAGTTTGTCCCAAGTTACGGTAACATTCTCCACTTCGACACCGCCAAAAACGTTTACAAATGATTTTTTGTATCGACTATTGAAGCCTCATCTTTATAAAAAAAAGCTTATTTCATGTCCCCTTTCTAACTGGTAATATTAGCAAAGTCATTTGTTCATATAAATGCGAAAGTGCGTTCACACAAAATAAAACTTCGCGGGTAAATTCCGCTAATGAAAATAGAAATTTAGAACTAGAGAAAGATATGTAGTATTGTACTACAATATATACTAATTTTAACTGTTTCATTAAAAATTATATTTTATATTTCATCCAGGAATTTAACAAACTCTTCTACTACTTTACTTGCTTCGAAAATAAAGTAAATGTTCTTAAATATACACAGTTTTAATACCTTAATAATTATTAATTTAATGAACTGTTTTATAATTAATTTTAATTGATGTTCAATTATTTTGAAATAATACTCCTAATTGAATACTTGGAATATTTAAAAACAAATAATAATAATTACGCGTAGGGATGTGTGACCCCATCGCCCAAGAGCTCCGGCTCTTGCAGTCAGCCACGTTGCTTTGGGCTAACTCCCCAATGCAACGAATTATGCGATTACGACACCAGTATCGCACAGTGCCACCCACAATAGGCCTCTCTCGGATGGAGGCCATGGTTCAGTTGGGAGTGGCAATAGGAATTAACTGAGGCGACGAACAGGCAATGGCGTCGGACAAACGCGAGAACATCGATTTAAATCGGCGGACCCACTTAGGAGGGAAATCGTTTCCTGTTGGCAAAGAAGCTCACCGGCGCGAAGAGGATTCATGAAGAGGTTACATGACCGTTGGGTCAATATGCACCCGGAATATGCTCATAAAACGCCTCAGTATTTGAGATATCAGGTATCCTTTTTGCGAAAAAACGGATATGAAGCTCTTTATGAACAAGAAGACGAGCAACATTCTCCAGCGAACATTCCACCCGTTCCAGCAAGACCACCTTTGCAGATAGCCGATAATGCCAACATGAGAAGTAGGAGATCTATCCACCAAAAAGTCTTCCTCAGGATGGACAAATCAGCTGAAGCTAATAGTGCTCTCGCCGATTTGCTCCCCAAAGATGTTAATCTCTAGAATCTGAACTGTGTAATTTACGAGAAGGCGGTCTCCCTGCTTAGCGACAACAGAAGTAACGATACTTCAGTACGTCTGAGTAAGACTCGCGAGCGTATGGCATAGCTTCAGTTTAAAATTGAAATGGTGAGGCGCCATGCATCAAGCATTTAGTGCGTGATTACCTACATAACATCAAACAAAAAATTCACTCCAAAAGTTAGGGCACTTGCTCAAAACTTAAGAAAAGCATATCACACACTAAACAAGTGTAAACTGTTGACCGTCAACTAGCACTGGACGCAGTAAATATGATCTCTTTCAACAGCGAAACAGCGCCTTGAACAGCGAGTTAAGTGTATTCAGGAAAATTCCACCTTTCTACTCATTCTTCCCGTCTATCCAATAAAGCTTCACGTGCTGTTAAAAATCCGCCTAGTCGAGAAGAGATTCAACTCTTCTGGGAGCAAGTATATGGAAGTACTTATCAGCTAAGGACCGATTTCACCAACACCGATTAAATACATGATTAACTAATCATGATTATTCTTTAATCGAGGCTTTAATCATGATAAAACTGTAATGCGTTCCACCATGGACATTTTTAACTCTGATTAGCTAATCATATACCCTTTTCGTGGTAACTCTAATATTCTCTTGTAACGGCGATTCTGATTGGCCGCTACAAGAAGGAAGCTTAGGTTGCTTGCGCGCGCACGGGGCAAGCTGACGACATTAACGAAGTCATGTGACACCCAGCAGAAGTCTTTTTTGTCAAGAAGTGAAATAATTTTGCGTGGATGTAATATATTAAAATAATGTTACAGATTTCCGTCACTATTTCAGTTCAAAAAATAATAATGTGAATTATAAAGGCATTAATTGTGATTCATCAAAGACGCTCAGAAATATTTGATGCATATATGAAAAACATACACGAAGGAAGCTTCCTGATGCACACTGCGAGGTTACATTGGTTAAATATTTATTTTCAGCATTGCAAAATGAATTTATGCGACTGAATTCTTATTTCGTTAACTTATATATTTTAATACGCATTGTTTTTAAGAACGAATTATCTCTTCCAATAATGTGAAAGAAACTGTAGGTAAGAAAAGTTTGGTTATTGGATCAAAGATATTTTGGCTTCATAGTTTCTTTCATCTACGTATTGATAAAAACAAAAGCGTAGATATGATAAAAATTATTCTAAAAATGATCCAAATTTTCTCTGAACATGTTCCGAATGCTCAAGTGCAAACTTCGATTTTGAGTTTCTGTTCTGCCAACAGGCGTTAATCGTCGATTAACTCCGTTAACGGGCCAAAATCGACCGGTTAAGTTAAACAGTGACTAACTCTTTAATCATACTTTAGAAGATGGTGGAACGCAAGGTACTGATTAAATTAGAATAATCGAGGATTAACATCTTAATCAGAGTTAGTGAAATCGGCCCTAAATGAAGACGCTTCTGATATATCACTGTTTCGTAACATTTGCCAAAGGCAAAAGTTACGGGGTCCAGAGGAAGAGTGTTCAATAATTACTGCTGAAGAAGTGAAGAAAGTTATCGCTAGAACTAAAAAGTTTTCAGCGCCAGGCCCAGATAAAATGAACAAATTTTGGTGGAAGTTCACTTTTACGCACCAACATCTAGCTCGTATATTTACTACTTTCTCAAACGGAGAACAACCCGTCCCGCAGTGGCTAGTGGAAGGACGCACTTTATTGATTCCTAACACCGGAGGTTTGTCAAGTCCAAAGAACTACAGGCCCGTAGCTTGTTTAAACACCCTCTACAAGCCATTCACTGTCATCCTCAATGATAAGATATTAACATCTATCGAGCCGGTATGAAGTGCAAGAATTGAACAACGTGGATGCAAGATAGGGCTGGCAGGTTGCAGGGAGAACCTGTTAATAGACAGGTGTATTAGCCAGGACTCGGTCAGGTATCGACGCAATCTGTCCTTGGCTTGGATGGACTACCGTGAGACATTCGATAACACAAACCATGAGACACTTGTTAAGCTCCTGGAGTGCCTGGAGGTGCATCCAAAAATAGTGAGATGCATAAAAGAGCTTATGCTCTTCTGACGGACAAGATTTGTTATAACATCTGACAAAACACAAGTGACTACAAGCTATATCACATATAAGAGGGGGGTCTTCCAAGAAAACTCTCTAAGTCCGATACTTTCCTGCATCTCCCTCTTGCCTCTATCTATTGTGCTCCGAGGCAAAAGCTCTGGATACCTATGTGGTTCGCCGAACAGAAGAGAATATAAAGTCAACCACCTTTTATACACGGACGACCTTAAGCTCTTTGCTTCCTCGAAAGAGGACCTGAACATCCTTGTGGAGGCGGTAAATAGGTACTCTAAAGCGATTGGTATGAGCTTCGGACTGGGCAAAAGTGCCTGCGTCCACGTACACCAAGGAAGACTAGAAACTACATCATCGCGTGGCGATCAGGATGTTCAACTCATAGGCGCAAATACCATTGAACATCTTGGTAGTGGAGAAACATATACATATCTTGGAATACCGCAAGCGGAAACCCAAAATGTGCGTGTGTTAAGAACGGCCTTTGGAAAAAGGTATCGCCAAATTCTCAGAAAAAATTGGGCTTCCGAATTATCTGGAAAGAATAAGATCCAGGCGACCAATATGCTGGCCATTCCTATACTGCTCTACACGTTTGGTGCAGTAAAATGGAACGTCGATGGGTTGAAGCAACTTCACCGAAGCACACGCAAGATGATGACAATCCATCGAAGTCTTCATCCTAGATCTTCCCTACCTCGAATATATCTCCCTCGAGATAAAGGGGGTAGAGGCTTGCTAAGCTTAGAGTGTCTTCATCGGAGAACGGTTCTGTCTACAGCCTGCTCAGTTCTAAATAGCACAGATGCCCTTATGCGACTCGTTCATCAACATGAAGTCGTCAATGCTGCGGCGTTTCGATACCGTGTCGCCGATATGACCGTAGAGGACCTTAGCTTCCCATTTGATTCCAGTGACACTACACATGGCCTAGAATCACTAACACCTTTGGTGCTCAAAAGTCATATACAGGAAGAAGAACATACGCTTCTACTAAGAGAACATGCTGAGAAGCCACTTCATGGTAAATTTTACGGCATCATACGCAGAGAAGAGCTCTCGATGGGTCTGTCCCACATGTTTCTCAAGTCTGCTGGATTGAGATCGGTGACTGAGGGATTTCTTTTTGCCGGTCAAGACGGCGTTATAGACACCTTAGTTTACCGCGAGCGCATATTGAATGTACCTGTAAGCGATACCAACTGTCGAGCGTGCAAGCAAGAGCCAGAAACACTTGGACATGTTCTCAGTGGATGCTCAAAATATGCACGCTACGGGTACAAAGAGAGACTCAGTGCGGCTCTAAAAGTGTTATATTACCATCTGAGGCACATCTATATTGTTGATCTATTGTCCATCTGGCCATGCGCTCAGGGGGAACTCGAGTCCGTTGTAGAGAATGATCAGTGTAAGATCTACTGGAATTTCTCATTCTCCACCACTCAACGTATCAGTGCTACAAAACCTGATATTGTCCTCCAAGATCTGAAGATCAAGATCATTTACGTGATTTAATTCTCGGCACCAGCTGATAGTAATATCATGGCAAAGGAGGGGGAAAGACATCATTTATTAGCCAACTCAACAAGATTCCGGTTTGCCAGCGTCAAGCTCATTCCATCGCGAACTGGATGCAAAAGGCTGTTCTTCTGGGATCACTTCGTCTGGTTCGTCAACACTGTTCCTCATAACCCTCTACAAATATTGGTAGCTCCAAAAAAGTATCCAGCGGTGAAATCTCCATCCCCAACTGTCCCGTCTGCCGCGTAAGGTCATCCGCGGCTAAAGACCTGACTCCAAGGAACTGTGTTGCCCGATGTTTTTTCGCGTAAATTTCCCGCTCTTCCTTATCTTCTAGGACAGAAGGAGCAGAAGCGGATGACGTACACGTTCCAGTTGCTTCGGGATTGGTTGCTTTAAGGAAGCATGATCCTCGTTTTCAGAGTCTACAACTTCTCTTATAATAATATATATCCTTACCTGTATATCCTTACATCCTTACATCCTTACCTGTTGGCAAAGAGCTCACCGGCGCGAAAAGGATTCATGCAGAGGTTAAATGACCGTTGGGTGAATATGCACCCGGAATGTGCTCATGAAATGCCTCAGAATTTAAGAGATCAGATATCTTTTTTGCGAAAAAACGAATATGAAGATCTTTATCAACAAGAAGAAGAGTAACATCCTCCAGCGAACATTCCACCCGTTCCAGCAAAACCACCTTTGCAGTTAGCCGATAATGACAACATGAGAAGTAGGAGATCTATCCACCAAAAAGTCTTTCTCAGGATGGACAAATTAGCTGAAGCTAATACTGCTTTCCCCGATTTTCTCCCTGAAGATGTTAATCTCTGGGCTCTGAACTGTGTGATTTACGACGGCATGCATCAAATATTCAGTGTGTGATTAGCTACATAACATCAAATAAAAAATGCACTCCAAAAGTTAGAGCACTTGCTCGAAACTTAAGGAAAGCAAATCACGCGCTGAACAAGTTTAAACTGTTGACTATTGTTAAGAGTGTGTCTGTCTTCTTCACAATTCGGTTGGGTACTTGTTCGTGAAATCATGTATGTGCGTTTCTGTTTATGTGCCTGTGGAGATTAGCGCCTAATTTTCGCCAGTAAGCGTCCTAATGAGCACAGCGCCAGATTGTGCTGGAACTTCGGGAAGTTTTAATTTTAAAAAATGAATAAAAACTATTATGAACTTTTCAAGAGACTATTTTATTGTTAAGTTTTATCTGAAGCTGTTATAATTAATTTATCATTGATTTCTTTTACAATAAATAACTTTGAATAGTGTTTCCCGCGAAGATAAGTGTTGCCTTCTCAATACCCTTAACACCTCAGGATTTTAAAAAAGGATTATGGAAGGAACCATTGTGTTTGTTTCTAATCTAACATTTCGGGGCTCGTCCGGGATCTTGTGATGCTTAAGGCCATGTAACGAGAGGGTCACGTGACCAACCTAGTCCTCAAATTTGCAATGTAAACTTACGTCCAAAAGAAATAAGATATCGCGCTCAAAGTTTGGGAAATAAAAGAGGAGACAATAATGTTTACGGGTCTGGTCTTCTTTGGTGGAAGTTTTGAAAAAAAAATTCCGAATAAAATAAAACTGGAAGCTATATCGATACTTTCCCATCTCAACTTACGTCCGCACGGAAGAAGATATCGTGCTGAAAATTTAGCACGCTAAGTAGAAGGCTCGAAGGAAGGCGGCTTTGGTCCTAAATATTTGGAATTGTGAAAAAAGTTTTGTACTAATTTGGAGAAATACCGACCGTGCTCCAGAACACTACAAGAAATTTTCCATTTTGTGCGTGTCTGAAATACGTATCAGCTGTTTCAGGGCAGCACTATCGCAGCAAGCAACTTCGCACTTCCACGGGTCTGTGGGTAAAACAGATTGCATGATACTTTTCTTTGTAAACTTACGTCCACACGGAATGAGATATCGTTTTAAAATTTTGGCACGCTCAGTAGAAGGCTCCAAGGAAGTCGGCTTTGGTCCTAAATATTTGAAGTTATAAACAAAAATTTTGAGAAAAAGAAAATTTTCTACATTACCGAACGGTTTGCCAATTATCCTTCGTGAATCGGAAATGCATCAGTCAATATTTAGAATTTTCATAAATAAACTTTTTTCTTCCCCAACTCTGTGCTTTGCCACAAATGGTCATTTACTATTTTTTAATATTTTCGGAAAATTTTTCCACGATATTCAAACTTTTATTTTTAAATATGGGTAAAAAATATTTATCTCAGAACTGACTCGATCAGCTGTTATACTCATTGCATGGCCTTTAAGACCAAAAAACTATTCCGGTAAGCTCGCGAAATTTGTGAATTTGTCACTGAATAACGCGGTGCTCTTATAATTTTCTGTTGAAAACTGGAAGTCTTTACATTTCTCACGTTGTTGCAAATTTGAAGTGAGGTGAACGATTTAATACATTTTCCAGTAGGAAATTTCAATTTAAGGGGATTTATCAGCGTTATAAAACGGAATTCCAGTTTCCGGCCGCACGGTTGAATGTTTTCGTCTGATATTTTGCATACCTCATCTAAATAATATTCTCTTTTCGGGTAAAGAGCCGGTTTTTTGAAAAAATGTTTATATTTAAAATTATAAACAAAAAGAAAAGAAGAATAGAGAAAAAATGCAGTGACGCTCAGTACTAGCTGAGTTTGTATTTTAGAACCCTCGCACAGTGGGCTGGGAGACCACCGAAAGTGGCCAAAAGTCAAATTTTGTTTGGATTTACATGAAACCTGGTATGAGGAGGTTTTTGAGGTCGATGATTTCGAATTTGACGTCAAAATTAATAAATTCAAAATGGCGGATCCAATATGACGCCTGAAATTTCTAAATTTGTACTTATCCATATGAAACTTGGTGTAAGGAGGTTTCTGAGGTCGCTGATTTCGAATTTGGCATTAAAATTCATACATTCAAAATAGCGGGTCCAATATGGCGCCTGAAATTTCTAGAATTGTACATATTCATATGAAACTGTGTATAAGGGGGTTTCTGAGGTTGCTGATTTCGAACTTGACGTGAAAATCAATAAATTCGAAATGGCGGGTCCAATATGGTGCCTGAAATTTCTAAAATTGTACATATTCATATAAAACTTGGTGTAAGGAGGTTTCTGAGGTCGCTGATCTCGAATTTGACGTCGAAATTCTTAAATTCGAAATAGAGAATCCAATATGGCACCTAAAATTTCGAAATTTTTTCTTCATCTGTATTTGTATTCTTATTTTTACATATTTGTATCAAACCTTGAAATGAGTCCTCTATCCTCTCATTAAATATCTCCGTCCACGTCAAACTTTTCTTCGTCGGTTAATTCGAGTTTGTCTAAATAAAAATTTAGAAATGTCAGGCGCCATATTGGATCCGCCATTTCAAATTTATGAATTTTGACATCAAATTCAAAATCAGAGACTTCAAAATGTCCCTAACACCCATTTTCATATGAATACGTAAAATTTTCGAAATTTCAGGCGCCATATTGGATCCGCCATTTTGAATTTAGGCATTTTGATGTCAAATTCGAAATCAGCGACATCAGAAACCTCCTTACACCAAGTTTCATATGAATAAGTAAAAATTTAGAAATTTCAGGCGCCATATTGGATCCACCATTTTGAATTTATTAATTTTGACGTCAAATTCGAAATCAGCGGCCTCAAAAACCCTCTTACACCAAGCTTCATATAAATCCAAACAAAAATTTGACTTTTGGCCCTTTTTGGTGGTCTCCAGCCCACTGTGCACGCTCAACTTCATTCACTAGTATCTTCGTCAAATGTCAATGGTGGCAGACGGTGGCAAATAACCTGACAGTAAACATCCTAATGAACCTGAAAGCACTATAGAATTTTAGATACCAGGTGTAACCTCGGGGAACTTTTGATTAAAAAATTTTCTATTGCTGTGAATTCCTTAAATGCATGAGTACAAAGTGAGATGATTCAAAACCGAGCTGAAATTTGGATTTCTTTTCTATAACATAGTTATTTATGACCATTCTCATACGCAGCAATGATTGTAAATTTGTGGTTCGTTACATCATGAACGAGTTTTCCAAAGATTTTCTTCAAAAAACAGTAACAAAAAAAAAAAGAAACATTTCTTCAATCCATAACGCTCTAGAATTAAGAGGACTAGTTAAAATATCATAAAATTTGGTGAAAAGTTTCTTCAACTTATCTATATTATAAAAAATAATTCTTCCATTAATAACTGTGAAGTTGACTTTTGGCAACTTCTGGTGGTCTATCAGCCCACTGTGCCTCGTACGAAGCAGACGCCCCGTCGCGCGAGTGGAGAGACTCGAGCGCTTCGAATTACTGGAACTAATCACCCTCCTCATTGTTATGAGATGCAGGCCGGTTCAAAAAACTGAAATTATGAAAGCATTGCGTGATTTAATTTTAATTAGCAGAAATAGTTTATTCATGTAATTTCAAGAAAGTGGGAAAAAGATTCATGAAAATCGGTTAATATTTGCCCCAATAATGGAAATGTTGAAGTGGACACGACATCGGATAGTCGACACTCTCTACAGCCTTCAATTTTGCCCCAATCCGCAATCAGTTTTTTTTAAATTGAAGAGCGCTAAATTTCCAAGAGTACCTTAGTCAGAGATTCTAGCATTTTCATTTGTTTATGTATTATATGTTTACTCGAAGTATGAGAAAATCGAGATTTTTCATTCTTTATTTTTTATTAGCGGTTTGAATGTAATGAAAATCATCTTATATATATATATATATACTTGAGACAACGAAATATCTAAAAAAATACGCATCCTACGGAAAAAATGTCTAGGATAAAAACTTTTTATTTTCGAGGGGGAAAAAAGATTTGTTAAAATTTACTCCACCCCCACCCCACAGGAGGCAGGGGTGGGGGTAGTTTTATTTGGAAAATTTGTTTCGATTCGCGATAGATGGCGCTGCAATTGCGAAAAATGAAATTTTTGACACTACTTTTAGCTCTACCCAGGAATAACGACGCGGACTTAGTAGTTGTCTATTCCCTTCGGGGTGCTTAATTTCGGTGAGTCCCCTTGCCTCTCACCATTCATCGGGGTGCTTGAACTTTTGGCAGTTGTGTGGAATCTTTCAAAGCTGGGATTAACAAGTGCATCGAAGTACGAGGAGACCATTTTGAGCACTTATTGTGAAATAATTAATCGAAATCAAGCATCCCTGTGGTGAGAGGCAAGGGGACTAACCGAAATCAAGCACCCCGAAGGGAATAGACAACTACTACGTCCGCGTCGTTATTCCTGGGTAGAGCTAAAAGTAGTGTCAACAATTTCGTTTTTCGCAATTGCAGCGCCATCTATCGTGAATCGAAACAAATTTTCCGAGTAAAACTCACGTATTTCGTAAAGAAGAATCTGAATCTGTGATAAAAAATTGGGGTTGCCATTTGAAATTACAAAGTTACTCCCACCCCTGCCTCCTGTGGCGGTGGGGGTGGGGTAAATTTTAACAAATCTTTTTTCCCCCTCGAAAATAAAAAGTTTTTATTCCAGACATTTTTTCCGTAGGATGCGTATTTTTTTAGATATTTCGTTGTCTCAAGTATATATATATATATATAAGATGATTTTCATTACATTCAAACCGCTAATAAAAAATAAAGAATGAAAAATCTCGATTTTCTCATACTTCGAGTAA
>CAKNXH010063694.1:56405-74287 GCA_932178445.1 Andricus quercusramuli | reverse complement strand
AAATGCTTTATTCCCAAAAAATTCAGAAAATAATCGTATTTTCTGATTGAAATATAATAGTTTGTCATTTCTTGTAGTAGTAATTTTTTTAAATACATTATGTAATTAATCAAACAATTAATTATTGTTTATTCTCAAAATTTCTAAAAATTGACCCAGAGATATCTAGTTTTTTCTCACATTGGTATCCTTTGCTACTTTTTGTTGAATAATTATATAATTTTGATACATATCTTTTAATGTTCGATAAATTTATATTTGTTTAAACAATTTTGATTTGCTTGAGCAGTTTTTTTTCGATAACTTTGAAACAATTTAATAAAATACATGTAATTATTTTTCTGACTATATAGTGTATAGAAAGGATATATTAGCCATTTTTTAATTGTTTAAACAAATATAATTTGATTGAACAACTATTTTTCCACAAATATTGTTTATATCGTATTTTCTGAATTGAACATAACATTGAATGATATATTTCATTTTATTTCATAGGTTCTCCTCTTCAATACCTAAAAAATTTGGCACGTTTCGGTCAAACCCGGAGGTATGAGTTCAATTTTTCGAAAATCCAAAATTTTCCCATGTCAATTAAATGGGATTTTGAAGTGCCCGGTGGCACGTGCTAATTTCGAATTTCGAAAAAAAAGTTTGGGATTTTTTTTCTCCGGAAATGGAAACGTTTGGGGGTGGGGGACTTGCCCTCCAGGGTGAAGAAAAAAATTTGCAATGCATTTTTGGACCACCCTGGTGGACATTTTCATTAGAAATATTTGAAATAATTCTCCTAAAATCTTCAAATTTTTTTTCTCTTATTTTTAGGAATATCTTGAAATATCTTTTTAAATTTTCTTTATAAATTAATATTTAAAAAAAATCAATTCAAATTTTAACAGGAATCTTAAGAACCATTTTTTATTATCTGGAAACCTTCCAAATCCTTATGAAGCTTAAAAATTTCATTTTTTATCATGGATCTAAAATTTGTTTGAAATTGTTAAAAATCTTAATCTTAACTTTAACATAAAATCGCAACTTTAAGGGTCTCAATAACCACTAAAAAAATGTTTTTCGTGGTGAAGAAAATTCTATTGTCACATAGTACCCTGATAAAAAATGTCTTTTACAAGATGGGATGGTTAAAATTATAGAAATGATAATTCAAAAAGTTTGAAACGTCAAATAATAACCCTAATTTCCATAATAATAACTAGCTAGATACATTAAAAATGGTTATTTCAATTGTAATTTAATTTTGCAATTTTTTATTGTAAGTTAATGCAACAGTAACTTTCAATTGTAAAAAATATTTAAAAGCCAGAGTTATAACAATAATAAACGTCCACAATAAAGATTGTTCAAACAGTGTTGTATTTTTTCTCCAAGCACCACTTACTATTTTTATAAAGGCAAAGGGAATCGTGTGAAATTCTGCTGCAACGTAGCAATGAAACAGAAAAAAAATTTTTAATGGAGAAAAAAAGGAAAGCATCGTTTGTGGCTACAAGAGGGACGCAGGTAGTAGGAAAAACATGGCGAACCCGCCAAAAAGAATAATGTCGTTAATTAAAGTCGTAGAATTTAAGAGGGCTCTCAGCATCAGGCAACACATACTAAATACCAGACCATCTCTTCTATTTGTCGCCTCGTTAGTCCGTCCGGAAATCATCCTTTGACTGAAGAAACCCTTAAAAATGATGCATTTTATTCCTTATGAGGCTTTATAAATTCCTCGTAAGAGAGCAAAAAAAATATAAGTGACTCATGAAAAAAACTTTAAAAAGGTCTGATGAGAGAAGCGTATGATAATTATTACACGTTTTTTTGTCGATGCTCTCTAAATCTAAATTAGTAGAAAACTACTAATTGGTAGTAGTTTTCTACTAATTCGAATAGTGCCGATTCTTTTACTGGTAATTAGTAAAAATCTACTAATTTTTTCAAGTTTCAAGTTTCAAATTCCTAAAGTTTAGAATAAAACCGAAAAGATTAAATTTCTACCAAAAAAAGATGATTTTTCAACAAAATGCATAAATTCTCAGTCAAATAGTTGAATTTTGAACTAAAAAAGATCAGTTTTTAACCGAAAATGGAATAGTTAAATTTTAAGTAAAATGATGAATGTTTAACTGGAAAAGATAAATTTTATTATTAATAATGAATAATTTTCTACAGAAAAATAAATTTTTTTCAAGAAAAGAAATTAATTTTAAACTAAAAAAGACAAATTTTCAACCAAATAGAAGAATGTTTAGTTAAAAAAAGCAATTAATTTTTCATTCACAAAAAAATTTTCCACAAAAAAAAATAAACAAAAAATCAGCCAAAATGATGAATTTTCAAATAAAATGATGAGTCTTTTACTGGAATAGATGAATTTTGAACCTAAATAGATCAATTTTAATGCAACTAGATGAATTTTTAACAAAAGCGTTTAACTTTTAACCTAGTAGTTGTATTTTTGACCAAAAAGATTAATTTTCAACTAGAATTGTAAATATTTAACTGGAATACTTGATTTTTTAACTAAAAAGTTGAATTTTCAATGAACAAGCTTAGTTTCCAGACAAAAAAATTAATACTCATAGTGAGGATTTTGAACAACAAAAAATATTTATCCTAATAGTTGAATCTTGAACTAAAAAATATCAATTTTCCACCAAAAAGGGAATAGTTGAATTTTGAATTGAAAAAATTAATTTTCAAACAACCTGATGAATTTTCAAATAGAATGATATATCTTCAATTGGAATAGTTTAATTTTAAACCAAAAAGATGAATTTGCAAATAAAAAGATTAATTTCCATGTAAAAAGATGATTTTTCAACAAAATACATGAATTTTCAACAAAATATTTGAATTTTGAACTAAAAAATATCAATTTTCGACTAAATAGTAAAATTTTTAACAGAAAATATGAGTTTCCAACATAAAAATTCTATTTTCCAGTTTCAGTGTTCAGTTAAAAGAATAAATATTCAACCAAGCTTATGAATTTCCAACTAAAATGATGAACCATTGACTGGAATAGTTGAATTTTAAACTAAAAATGATAATTTTCCAACCTAAAATTTAATAGTTAAATTTTTTAATTTAGGAATCTTCAACAAATTATATTACAAAATATTCTCAAATATATTGGCGCCATTAAATAATTAAACAATCAAATAATACTAAAACCATAATCAATCATTTCTTGAATTTGTGTATAAAGTCCTTGAATTTGAATTATAATTCAAACAAATTTTTATTTGATACCTAAAAGTTGAATTTTGAACTAAAAAAAATCAGCTTTCGATCAAAAATGGAAAAGTTAAATTTGAACATAACATATTAATTTTCCAGAGAAAAAAACGGTTTGAACTAAAATTATGAATCTTGTACTGGAATGACGTTTCAAACAACAAGATTAATTTTGAAATATAAAGAATGATTTTCTACAAAAAATACGTTTTTTGAAGACAATATAAGAAATCTCAACTGAAGCTGAACAAACTTTCAACCAAATAGTTGAATTTTCAGTTTGAAAAATTGATTCTGCAGAAAAAAGCAAATTTTCAGCCAAAGTGTTGAATTTTCTACTAAAATTGTGGACTTTGGCTGGAATAGTTGAATTTTCAAATAAAAATTATGATTTTTCAACTTAAAATTGAATGGTTACATTTTAACATTTCCATTATGTTAAACTAAAGAGATGAATTTTTAACTAAAATGTTGGAATATCCGACTGAAATAATTACATTTTCAGTTTCAAAAGAATTAATTTTTTGTTAAAGTAAAAACGAATTTTCAACAAAATAGCTCACTTTTCGACCAAAGAGATACATTTTTAATGAAAATGATGAAACTTGAACAAAAAAAATAATTTTAAACAAAAGAGTTCAGCTTTTATCTCAGTAATCAAATTTTTATTCCAAAAAAGATGAATTCTGAACGAAAAATGTAGTAGTTGATATGAAAAAAATTAATTTTTAATAAGAAACAGTTGAGTTCGACAAAAAAAACTACTTTTCAACATGAGTTGAATTTTCAACTTGAAAAGATTTTTCAGTCAAGGAAAGGAAAAAATTGCAAACAAAGCTGTTGAATTTTCAAGCAAGAAGATGAATATTTGGATATTGAAATAAAAACGATCAATTTTCAAACAAAAATATAATAGTTAAATTTTTATTTAAAAAAATTAAATAAACTCAATGGAAATTTTCGCGCTTTAAAGTATGTAGGTACTTTTATTTTAACTTATCCGCAGTTTAACAATAAGGTGGTTCAAAAAAGGCTTTTTTGAAGACAAAAGGGTCTTAGATTCTGTTTGAAATTTGGGTTAAATAATAATTTTTGTGCCTTAGGAAAATTAAATCTGATGACTATGAGTGCTTCCTCAGAAGTGTGAGTTTAAAACATGAGAAATACTTTAAAATCTTCTTTAAAACAACCTCTGCATTCGTAGCAAAAATTAAATGAAAATTTTGAACCCAAAAATTCGACTTGAAGTTGTAATGTAATTTAACAAATTTATAAACAATACATTATAGTGCAAATAATTTTACATTCAATTGTTCGTACGAATAACAAAATTGTTTTAAAAAAAATGATTATTCAAATTTTTCCCTGTTTAAAAATTAAAACTCATAAGCCAGCAGAATGTATTAAAAAATTTATCAAATCAGGTTTCCTTATCAATTCCTTGCTACTCATTAAATTAGTAAGTTGTTACTACTAAGCATATTAGTAGAATACCCTAACTAATTTAATTAGTAACATTAATCGTACCATTTCATTTAGTAGAATGTGGTAAAATTACTAGTTTAACAGTCAGATACAATGTTACTAATTGAATTAGTAAACTTTCTACTAATTCGGATTAAGAGAGTGGAATGACGGTTTTTTGGTCTAAATAGTCTGAAACAGAATGGCTTTGATTTTAGCTGTAAAAAAAAATTCTTCATTAGCTCTACTGGGATTCGAACCCAGATCTCACAGAATGCTGGTCTGTTGCTCTTAGCCACCAGTCTGCGAGGGGCTAGTGGGTTAGTGGGTAAGAGCACCAGACCGGCAAACTATGAAGCCTGGGTTCGAATCCCAACGGTTCTGGAAAGGAATTTTTTTCAGAGCACATCATTTAGGACAATGTTGCACATTGTCTTCCCTCTTTTTACGTCAAACACTATGATTTTTGTTTTATTTACGTTAATTTTGAGGACCATGTGCTTCATGCTTTTATTGAGTTTAATCAACATTCTTTGCAAGTCCTCGATTGATTCTGCCATAACAATCTTGTCAGCTGCGAAAGCTAACCCACGCACCTTCACTGTTTCGAGATGTCTACACCTTCTCAGTCGGAGAGGGCCATTGCATAATATAGAAATTTAAATTGACATTATTGTTCATACTATATTTTTTAACCAATTATTTCCAGAAGATTCTAAGGTCAAAAAATTCATTTTTAGCCAACAGAGATGAATTATCAACCAAGAAAGATGACTTTTGTAACATAAAAAATGAAATTTTAATCCACAAGGATAAATTTTCAACTAATGTGTTAAATTTTTATGGAACAATACGACTTTAACAAAACAGTTACATTTTTAACAAAATAATTGAAGTTCTAACAAAATAGTTGATTTTTTTAAACAAATTAATACATTCTTAACCTACAAAAGATGAATTTTCTACCAAAATAGACGAATTGTCAACAGAATAGTTAAGTTTTCGAGCTAAGAAGTCGAATGTTCTAAAAAATTTTCCTTTACAACAGAAAAGAAAAATTGTCAACAAGAAATTTCATTTTCAATCAGGAAAGATGAATTTTTCACAAAATTGTTAAATTTTCGGTTAAGAAAACTAATTTTCAACAAAAAAGCGAATTTCGTACCGGTTGAATTCAATTAATAAAAAACGAATTTTTAACAAAATAGTTGAATCCTCAACGAAAGTGATGAATTTTTAACAAAATACATGAATTTTTTACCAAATAGTTCAATATTGAAATTATGAAGAGAAAATGTTGAACAAAAAATGGAATAGCTACAGTTTTAGATAACAAAATTGATTTAAAAAAATAATAATTTTCGACAAAATAGTCAAATTTTCTGATAAATAGTTTACTACCAAAGCAGTTTAATTTCCTACCAAAGTAGTAGTTGAATTTTCAAACAAAAATATCAATTTAACACCAGAAAAGTTAATTTTTAATCAAACTGTTGAATCTTTTAACCAAAAAGACGAGTTTTCTACAAAATAGTTGAATTTTTGATTCTAAAATATGAATTTTTAATAAGAAAGTTCATTTCCGACCATATAGTTACATTCTCAACTGAAATTATAAATCTTCAACAACAAAAAATATTTTACAAAGTAGTTCAACTTTAAACTAAGAAGTTGAGTTTTCAACAACAAAAAATCTTAACAAAACGTGTAATTGCAACAGGAAAGAGGTTTTAATTTTAAATCAAAAACAGTTGAATTAGACCAAAAAGACGAATTTTCAAAAACAAAAAATGTTGAATCCTCAAACAAAATTATCAATTTTCAACAACGTTAATTTTCTACCCGAATAGACTTATATTAAAGCAAATACGTGAGTTTTCTACCAAATAGTAGAATATTCAAATAACGAAGAAAATATTTTCAACAAAAAATGGAATCTTGATGCAAACATTACTTTTCAATGAACAAAAAAACAGAATTTGGAACCAAATATTTCAAGTTCCTAACGAATAGTTTAATTTTCAATAAAAAAGTTCATTTCCATCCAGATTTTTGAATTTTTAAGCCAAAAACACGAGTTTTCTGCAAAATAGTTAAATTCCCCATTCAAAAATTCTCAATGAAACGTGTAAAAGTTCATATTTCAACAAAAAATTTGAATTTGATCGAAACAGAAGAATAAAAAAAATAGTTGAATTCTCAATCAAAAAAGCTTAATCTTCAACTGGATAGTTGCATTTTGAAAAACAATTTCAACCAGGAAGATTAATTTTCTGCCAGAAAGACGAATTTTCATCAAAATACATGAATTTTCACCCCGAAAAGATCAATTATTATGTAAAAATATCCGCTTAAAATCAATGATGGAATTGCCTAATTTTCAGTGAAGAAAAATAATTTAAACCAAGTGTTTGAATTTTCAAATAAAAAAGATGAATTTTGAAATTAAAAAGATAAATTTTCAATAAAAACTGGAATAGATAAATTTTATGTTAAAAAATTAATTTTAACCAAAAATAAAACCAATTTTCAGTACAGCTTTTAACGAAGCGAGATGCATTTCGAACCAAAAATTCATTGGGGAAGTTTCTTGAAAACAGGAGAAAAAATAAGAATTCTTTAAAAAGGGGGAAAGGAGTTTATAGAGGCCCCTCATCTCTTAAGTTAATTTTTTTATATCAATTACTTTTAGAATTAAAGGTCTAATCATCGACAATTGAAATTTAGTATATTGTGAATTCTCTTTAGTTAAAGCTCCTTTGGCTTTAACGAACACACTTTTATCCCGTGTCTCGTGAGAAAAAAAGGTTAAAAACGAATTTTCAGAACTGATTCGAAAACAATTTTATTCTGTTATTAAACATTTTATTGTTGAACCTTCAAGACGAAAGGCAAATTTTCTCTACAAAAATTGAATTTACGACCAAAAAATATGACTCCAGCAAAACACTACTTTTTCCACGAAACTGGTACATTTTTACCCAACAAAGATTAAATTCTAAACCAAGAAAATTATTTTTTTTTTACCAAAAACGGAGAAAAAACTAAAAAGGATTAATCTTAAAAAAGGGAAAAGTTACATTTTCACTTAAAAAATTAATTTTAAACAAAAAAAGAATTTTCCACTAAAATGTTAAATTGTTAACCAAAGACATAAGTGCAACTTTGCAACAAAATAATCAAACTTCCAACCAAATAGATGAATTTTCAACTAAAACTATAACTTAAAAAAAAATGATTTGTTAACAAAATGATTCAATAAAATATTTCAAATCAAATAAATGAGTACTCAAGGAAGAAGAATAATTTTTAACTAAAAAGTTGCATTTTCATGAAAAAAGGAATTTCTACCAAAGCGGATGAATTTATAAATCAAGGAGATAAATTAAAAAAAATAGTTGAATTTTCTGTGTAAAAAGATTTTAGTTGACTTTTCGTTACCAAAATATGAATTCTTAACAAAAAATAAGTTTCGGAGAAAAAGATTGGATTTTCATTCCAAAAAGAAGAATTTTTACACACAACTTTTTAACAAAATTGTTGAATTCTGTATCCAATAGTTCCATTTTTGTCAAAAAAAAAGATTAAATTTCTCTCAAAACAGATAAATTCTTATTTAAGAAGACAACAAATTTTTTAAAAATAGTTGAATTTTCATCCAGAAAAGATTCCAGTTGACTTTTCAAGATCAAAATATGAATTTTTTGAGAAAAAATAAGTTTCTACGAACAAAATTGAATTTTTCATCCAAAAAGACGAATTTTTCAACCAAAAGCGATGAATTTTTAACAAAATAGTTGAATTCTCTAGCCAAAAGTTGTATTTTTATCCAAAAAAAGATAAAATTTCTCTTAAGAGAGATGAATTTTTAATTAAAGAAAAAAATTCAAAAAAGTAGTTGAATTTTCATCCACAAAAGATTCCAGTTCACTTTCCAAAACTAAAATAAGAATTGTAAACTATAAGTAAATTTTCTGCTGAATACTCGAATTTTTAACCAAAAAATATGACTTTTTGACAAGATTGTTGAATTTTCAACCGAACAGTTGCATTTTTGTCCAATAAAAATGAAAATTTCATTAAAACATGTGAATTTTTAAATCAGACAGACAAATTTTCAAAAAGAGTTGAATTTCGCACGAGAAGGATTCCAATAGACTTTTCAACAGAAAAATACAAATTTTCATACAAAAAGTAAATTTTCTAAGAAATAGTTGAATTTTCAACAAAACAGCTGCATTTTTGTCCAAAAAAGATGCAATATTTCTACTAAAAGAATGATGAACTTTTAAATTAAAAATACAAATTTTCAAAAAAAATATTGTGCATCCAAAAAATATTTCATTTGATTTATTAGCAACAAAATATGAATTTTAAACAAAAAGGTTAATATTATAGAAAAAGAGTTGAATTTTTAACTCAAAGAGACGAATTTTTAACAGACCAGTTGAATTTGCAAAAAAAAAATGATGTCTTTTTAAGAAAATTGTTAAATTTTCAACCAAATCATAAAATTCATAACTAAAAAGATAAAGTACTCCCTCTCCCCTATCGCAAAAAAAATCTTAAAAAAGTTTTTTCCCCCCCCCCCCCCTTTGAGATGTTACGTAATTTAAGTACGGTCCCTAATTTAAACTATCAATGCAGGAATGTCCAAATTTACCCCACATGCCCGAAATTACCCCGTTTGACTGTAAAATTTACAAAGCATTTCAATATTAATATTGAAATTGAAGAATTTTAAATCAGACTAAAAGCAAACTCAAAATTTTATTTTCATCCAAAGAAACAAATTTTTTTATTTTGTTTTTTATGAATTGCAATAGGAGCATTTTGTGGCAGTTGTCCACATTTTATCGTTGAATTCTTGTTTTTCTTTTTTTTTCAGGAATTCTATTTATTGAATTAATCTGGACGTAACTTCAACCTTTTAAGTGTAGTGAAGGCAGAACGAGCTTTTGCAGAAATTTGTGTTGGAATTGTGGAAAGGCAACAAGATGTTTGCTTCATGTAGGCCTTTAACCTATCTACATTTTAGGGATATTTGTACTACAAGTAACGTGCAGATTGCGTTCCTACCAAACTCATGTTTGCAAATCGTATATGTCCTCGTTCATATCTTATTTGCTCGCTTTGAACTGTACGCTTATCTCAGTCGAATATTGACTCGTTAAGTCATATTTGATAAATTAGACGTGCTGAACTTCCTACACGAATCATTAATCATCAAAGTTTAATTAAACAAATATCATCAATCATAAATTCAATTATTTGATTAAAGATGATACTGTTTTTAGATTTATTATATCTTTTTTCTTTGAAAATTTTATCATTTAGTTTCAGATGAGGATGATCCAAATTTTTTTTCAAAAATCATAACATCAAACATCCATAATCTCATCTTCCAATCGTCCTTAAACCTTCTTTTTCCTATACCCCATACTTGTCCCATTACTTTATTCGCGCATTCTAATCTCTTTCTCACCTGCAGCTCGCTTCCTTCTCTCGTTTCGAACCAAAATCCTAGGTAGCAAGACTCATCCACCAACTCCACCACCACACTATTTATCTTCTATTCATACTCTAATCTTCCCCTTTCATTTCTGAAACACATCATCTTAGTCTTGTTCACATTCACCGTTAAACCCTTTTCTCCCACATAGTCTTCGAACACTCTCATCAACAGATTCATACCTCTCTCATCATCCACTACTAGCACTATGTCATCTGCATATGCTAGTCTCCCTTTACCCTATTTTCCACACCTCCTAACAGCCCCTTGAAGTGCTTCGTCCACTCTTTCATTCCTATTTCTTCATTTATGCCCTTCCTTGCTCCTCTTTCCCTGTTTATCACTTCCCATTCCCTCCCTTCCTTTAACGCTTTCTCTACCTTTTCCACGTACCTTTTTTTTCCTTCTGTCTTTTCTCCTCCATCATTCTTTCGTGCTCTCTCTTTCTCCTGTTGAGTTCTCCTTGTGCCATTTCCCCTTTCCTCCATTTTCTTACACTTTCCTTCATCCTTTCTTTACTTCCCCTGCATTCATCGTCCCACCAACCTCTTCTAAACACCTCTTCTTCTTATCTTGGTCTCACCTCTTCTCCTACATTGTCAATCACTCCTTTGAGATTTTCTAGCAGTTTGTCTACTCCTTTCTCTTCCAAACCTCCTATTTCCTCGTCTTCTATTTTTTCTCTAAATTCTCTTAACTTTTCCCCCCAAAAGCCCACTTCCAATTTATTTTCCCTCTTTCCTTCCCTCTTTCCCCTACCTCCCTTTGGGCTACCACTTATCATTTTCGCGATCAGCGGAAAGTGTTCTGAGCCTATCACGTCGCCCACTTCCATTTTAACCATCAACTTCCTTATTCTTTCTTCTGCCAGAATGTAATCTATGACGGTGTCCCCTATACCCGCATGCGAATATTCTCCTTCCTCATCCCCCTTGCTATTGCCGTTACAAATGAACCATCCCACCTCTCCCAACAAGTTCAGAAGCCTCCTACCCTCCCGTTCCGTTTCTTTTTGCTTCAAATTTCTTATGAAAATCTCCTTTTCTCTATCCCATACCTCTCCTCCTTGTTCCCCGGTACATGCATTCAAGTACTCCCCTATTAGGACCAACCTGTCACCTTCTTCTTCTGTCCATTTCCTTACTGTTCTCCATCCTCCCTCTTCTCCTCTTCTTCTGTACACACATACTACATCCACAATAACTTTTCATAATTTTATTCTTCTAACCATTGTTCCGTCCTTTTCTTCTATATACTTTCCCATTTCTTCCTCTACCACCAGTTCCTTTCTGACCCCCGACACCATGCCACCCATTCCTCTCCCTTTTACATTCTCCTTTCTCGCTGCTTGAACCTTCCACTCATATGCTTTCGGTAGTATTCTTTTCATGCCTTTCCATTCTTTCTTATTTAACCACGTCTCACTCATCATTATCACATCCCACTTCTGCAAATCTCCCAAAAATCCTTTGTCCTTGTTTTTTAGTCCTGAAACATTCCAGAACGCTACTTTTACGTCGCCCTTATTGCATTTCTCACCTTTCTTCCTTGCATACAAATAAATAATTTATTTTTATATCACCCCCATATGTCTGTTTTATATGGTCCCAAAAAAAACCCATAAATGAAGAATTGGGTTTTGCAAGTTTTTGGCGCTAATTATTTTTTTTCGTGGATTTTGAATAAAAAATGGTTTCGAGTACAAAAAATACCACTTTTTACTGGCAATAAGATTTTTAATAAATTGTTTGAACAATATAATATACTTTTTAGCAAATTTCCTCTTAAAGTTAAAAAGCACCGGATTTTGCATAATTTTGCAACTTACATTTAATTCTTCATTTCTATTGAGGCAATAATCAATTAAAGTAAGCAAAAAAGATTATTCAAACAATTCATTTTTATTCACGATAATATTCTATCAAATTATTGCTGAAAAGTTTCAGTTTTTTCTAAAATTTTCCATTTTTGGTCCACTTTTCAATTAGATTTAGGCAATGATTAATTCAGGTTTGCAAACGGAATTGTTTAAATAATGTATTATTATTTTAAATAATATTCTTTTGAAACAATGTTACAGAGTTGAAAAAATTATGAAAGTTGTACCAAAATTTTTACTATTTTCGAACCAAAAAGATGAATTTTTAAACAAAATAGTTGAATTTGGAAACAAACAAGATTCTTCAGTTAGGAAAGAAAAAATTTTCAAACAAACTATCATTTGGGTTTCACATTTTTCAAAATATGTTCAAGCTTCAAATTTGTTTTGCATATTGTTCTTTTAACGTAAAATTTTAAAAAAGTAATTTTTTGCTTATTTTTGTGTAATTTATGACATCTGATGACTTTGTGAAGCTCGTCACCTGGGGTGATTGCTAGAGAGACTATTCAGCTACCTGTGTCAGACCCCCTTACAAAAAATTACTGTTACCGACAATAATTATATTTTATTATTATTATTGTTTTATTTTATTTAAGTAAAATTTTGCTTAATCAAATTTAAATTCATACATTCAAAAATTAAAAATTATATTTGTATTATTCAGTACGTTAATTTTCAAAATTGCTGAACATATCTTTAACTTACTCAAATTTTTTTAAAATTTTATAATCCAGCATAATTGAAAATTTTTGCTTCAAAATCGTCTGAAGTCTATTTTGAAATTTAAAAAAATCATTGGTGTGTTTTGAAATTTTCTCAATTTTCTCTTAAAATTCCTTTTTAAAAACAAGAAAATAAATTATTGGAAATTTTCCTAGGAACCATTCTCTTTAAACCTTTCAAAATTCTTCAAAAGCATCTTTTTTCGAAATCTTCAAAACTATACATTTTTGTATGAAAAATTGTTTGAGTCTTTTCACGATTTAAATTATAATCGATTCTTTTCAAGAAAACTATAATTTCAAAATAACTGGGACGACTGAAAAATCCCGAAAAATAAAATATTAAAAATGAAAAATTTCCGAAATTAAGAAAATTCTCGACAATTTAAAATTCCCCTAAAATAACATTTACCCGTCATAAAATTCCCCAAAGTGTATTAATATTATTAATTTAAAATTGTCATCAATTTTCTATTTGGAATATATTCTTTTTCGAGAATTCTACAGAGTCGAGAATTTTTTTTCTGGATTTTTAGTCGTCCCGAATATATTTTGCAATAATTCAGTTTTCCTAAAATTTGTTAAAATTATGGAAAATTCAAGAAAGTGTTTCAAAATCTTTCAGATTCTTTTTCGAAATATTTTGAAATCTTCCAAACTTAAAATTATAGTATTAAAATAAAACCTATATCATTGACAATTTTCCCAGAAATCTTATTGTCGATACCAGTAATTTTTTTAGCAGGTCCGATACAGTTCGCTGATCAATCTTTCCAGCAATCACCCCAGGCAAAGAGCTTCCCAAGGTCATCAGATGTCATAAATCAGATTAAAATACGCAAAAAATTACGTTTTCAAAAGTTTTACTTTCAAAGAACAAAGAAAACGACAAAAATGTGCAATTTTGAACCTTTATACCGACTGTAAAATGTTTAAAAATTACAAAATGGTGGCGAAATGTTAAGAACATAATTATTTCCCTATATTTAAAATTTTTAACAACTAAAATGGCATATTTTTTTATTATTGTTTAGAAGCATTTATAAATAAATTTTATCATGAAACAAAATTGCTTATTTCGAAATTCAGATCTGCAAAATTGATGGTGACTACAACTTTTTGAGAAAACGAAATGGAAATTGTATCAAAGTCGATACCAAAGTTTCGATATTTATCCTGTTATTCGCAAACATGTTCTGTGTAAGCAGTGCCTATAAAGTACTTTGTTGGAAAATTTAGTATTGATTTTTATATAGAGAACTGCAAAATTCGTTGACTCAGAAAATATAAGAATGGAATACGAAGGTAGTATGTAAAATCGAAATATAAAAAATAGTCTCCTTCAAATACAAATATGAAAGAATTTGTTTAGGAAGTTGAAGTCGAAATTAAAAATAAATATTCTACTGATGTATAATATTAGTGCAAAGAAATAGTCTTTAAACAAATACGTATGGCCAAGAATTTTAAAATAAAATCTCGTTCTGTCTCCAAAAAATAAACGTTTCTGAACGATTGGAATATAAATTTAAAAAATCCATTTTTATAAAATGATCAAAGTTCAAATTTTTCCTAGGAAGCTAATTTTTCAATTTTCATTCTTCCTGGAATTTGATACCAATTGAATACTTTATTTTATCAACCCAACCTTATTATAAGGTAATAACTAGTAGACGTGGGTCAAAAAATGAAAATCGATAATGGTTGTCGTCAAAATGTTGTCCAATTTATGAATTTTATTAAAAACTTTTTTTACAGCAATATTTACTGTTCTCTTTTTTAGATACTTTGTTAGATTTATTGAAGAGGATGTGGGAATAAGGAGAAGGAAAGACTAAGAAAAATAGAGCAAAGAGTAGAAAAGAAAGAGAGAGAAGAGAGAAAAAGAAACATAATGAAAGAGGGTCTGATTAGAGGGGAAGGAGCTAATGAAAGGAGCGGAAGAAGTACTAAGAAGGATTGATGTTAAGGTAGAGATAGAGGAAGTGCGAAGTGTCGGAAGGGAAGAGCGAAGAGAGGAGAGAATGGCACTGGTGAAACTAAAGAAATGGGAACATGGGAGGGAAGTGATGATAAAGAATATGGTGTTATATGCAAGCTTGGAGAGAATAGAAGATGATTTGACATGAGAGGAAGGAAGATGCAGTATAAGTTGAGGAAAATAGCAGAAGAGGAAAGAAAGAAGGTAAGAACATGGGTTAAGTATGGAAGAATACAGATCAAAGGTGTATGGTAAAATGGGACGAGGACAGGGAAGAGTTAGTAAAAAATGAGGTGTCGGGAAACTAGGAGAGAAAGGAACGGGAGATAAAGAAATAAGAAGTAGTAGGAAAGAAAAAGAGATGAGAAACGAATGTAGGAAAGATTGAAGAATATGCTACTGGAGTATAGCAGGCCTAGAAAGAAAGGATAGAGAGTTTATGAGTTTGACACAATGGGATGTAGTAGTAATGATGGAGACGTGGCTAGATGAAAAGGGATGGGAAAGAGTAAGGGAAAGATTACCAAGAGGTTACAAATGGCAGGTTCAAAAAGCAAAGATGGAAAATAAAAAAGGCAGAGCAATGGCGGAATCATGATCGCAGTAAGCCACGAATGTATAACAGAGAAGGATAAAGAAGAGTTTAAAGAACATAAAAAATGATTAATAGTAGAAGAGATAAATATGGGAGGAGAGACGTGGAAGATGGTGGGGGTTTATGTGAACGGTGATATGCAGGAGAAATCAGAGGAGATGAGAGAACTGATCGAAGAAAATAAGTACGAGATTAGGCTTTTGATAGGAGGAGATTTTAATGCGAGAGTAGGAGATAGAGGAGGAAGGGAATGGGATGGAGAGCGAGGAAGAAAATCCAACGACAAGATACTGAATAGGGAGGGAAAGAAGTTGTTGAAGAGCCTTGGGGAGATGATATGGTTTATCCTAAACGGAATTATAGAGGGGAATGAGGAAGGGGAATATACACGTTCAGGAGGGAAGAGGGGAACGGAAATTGATTACGTGGTAGTGGACGACGAGGCAAGAGAGAAGGTTAAGAAACTAGAGGCAGGGAATTATATAGTTTTGAATCTGAGCAGGAAGACGAGATTGATCAGTGGAACGTAAATAACTGTTTAAAGAAAAAGTCAGGAACATCGAAGTGGGAGAAGGAAACGGATGGGAAGAGGAATGTTAACAGAAGAAGAAGGAAGTGAGAAGGGAATTAAGAAAACGGAGGAAAGGGACAAGCAGTGGAGAAGAATAAAGAAGAAAAAATAAGGAGTATACTGAGTTGTGTGATCAAAAAAAGAGGAGAAAAATAGAATGTTTGAAGAAGAAGAGGAGAAGGATAGGACGGAAGAAGAGGTTTGAAAGGTGGTAAATACAGAGAAAAGAAGGAAGAATAGAGTAAATCAGGATATTAAGATGGTAAAATGGAAAAAATATTTTATGGAATTACTAGGAGAGGTAGAGAGGAAAGCTAGGTAAGGAGCAAAAGATGGTAGGGAGACAGATGAGGAGGAGGACCTTATAAGGTGTTTCAACTTACAACCCAGCAGTTCACTTTCTTAGCCAATAAATATTACTTTTCAACAAACAATGTAACAACAGATGTTTTCACGAAAAAAATATTTCAGAAGGTTTCCCGTGTTGCTTATTTAAGCAACACGTTCGTTCCGCAACACCGCTCCGACACAATTGGCTGATTAATCTCTCTAGCAATCACCCCAGTCGAAGAGCTTCACAAAGTCATCGTATCATAGATCACACAATAAATACACAAACTGTCTATAGTACATAGTTAAGAATTAAATATTCTAATCCTGAATATGTAGATGTCAACTCTAAACATTCATTTTTCTCCAGCAGCTGACTTGAATTCCAAATGAACGCTTTTTGGAACTGAGTTGGCCAGCTTAGGAAATTACGCCAATATGGAAGTGCATATGCATTAAGGCCTTGGCACTGGATCAACCGAAGTTGCAGCTCGAGGTCCTTAATTACGAGAGGAAACAGGCGGCATGAAAGGGTAAAGGAGAGAGAAAGAGAAAATTGAGATTTTAGGAGAGAGGAAGAGACGAAGAGTAGAACTGTGCACTGTAGTTGCATCCGTTGTGGTCTGACCCATTCCAATTGCTACCCCAAAAGTTCGAGAGTCAACCCTTCACCCCATTTACCCCTTCCAACCTATTTTCATCGATATAGTTAGTATACTGTACGTTCCAACTACCCCTTTTCTCAAAACAATTTTCCCTTCCAATATCCCACTGGTTAAACGTATATCTCTTCCACTAGGACCTGCTCCGAGGATAGGAACCACAAACATTTCTCCTTTAATATGTATCTTTTCGCTCCATACCGTAAGGAGCCATCCATAAAGTAAAGTACCCATTTGGGGATACTTCTGAACCCCCTCCCGCCATCGATTGTTACATAGCCTTTGGCTGAAAACTAGGGTGGCCCTTATTTGTCTACTTGGTCTAAAATCAATATTTTTTTAATATTGATTATTAATTTTATAAGTAGTGAAAAAAATCTCTCTAGCTCCGCTGGGATTCGAACACCAGGTCTTTCAGGATTCCGGTCTGATGCTTTGAACAACTAAGCTACGGAGGGACGAGAAGATTTTTTTTCACAACTCCTACAAGTTGAATGTCGACATCATTTTATATACTTGCAGGATTCATTTTTAATCATTCCAACATGAGTGATGACATAATTGTCATTGATCTTTTATTTCATGTTATGGTTTTTGACCTGTGAAATCGTAATTAATATGATGTTGATGTTTTTTTGTCTACTTGGTCTAAAAACAATATTCTTTAATATTGATCAATAATTTTATAAGTATTAAAAAAAATCTCTCTAGCTCCGCTGGGATTTGAACACCAAATCTTTCAGATTTCCAGTCTGACGCTTCAACCAACTAAGCTACGGAGAGACGAGATGATTTTTTTTCACAACTCCTACAAGTTGAATGTCGACATCATTTTATATACTTGCAGGATTCATTTTTAATCATTCCAACATGAGTGATGACATAATTGTCATTGATCTTTTATTTCATGTTATGGT